>UCOM01001263.1:0-44923 GCA_900474385.1 Ormyrus pomaceus
GAAACACGTGTAATGGCACGCGAACGGGGGGGGGGGGGGGGAGAGGAGAGAAGGAGGCTTCTTTAACTTCAGGTAATAAACATCGACGGCTGCGGCGAGAAATCGAGCCGAAAGATTTCTAGGCTGCTCGTGGGGAACAATATTGGATTTAGGAATTGATATTTTTAGTGCCCGGGAAAGAGATTGTTTGATATTTTAAAGGAAGGAGGATCGATGGTGGAGATAATATTTTGATAACGCAAAATTTAATTTTATATATAAGGGCAAAATAAATATTTGATGTTTTACCCATTAACAGGCGAATCTGTTGTCAAAAATTATAGAGTTGATAGAGGTGATATACAACAAGGTATATCGAAATCCACGGATTTTTCCGCCATCGACTGTCAAGGGGTTAATAATCTTTTTGAATTTTCTGTAACTATTAAACTTTGTTTCTTTAAAGTGTTTATTCGATTCTCAATTATATTCCGTATGAAGATTTTACAAACATTATAGTATAAATTATAGATTGGAAATTTAAAAAATACCGTACCTTCAGTACTCAATACTCAAAGAATTCCGAGGTAACCCAGCTTTAAACAGTCAGCCGTTGCCTCCAATAAAAAAAAAACGCCCCCATCCACGAGCGAAAAGCAATTCCCAACAGGAAGGCCCAATTACGGCAATTTTCATCAAAATTATTCGAGGTCATAATCGATACAGGTCTTTTTACGGCAGCATCCTCGTGACTCGAGCCTCGGCTTTTTACGATCGGAGGGCTCAACCCTATACGCTGCGTCCCAGATGTCCCTTACCGTACGGCGACTTTACGGTCAAGGTGGAGAGAGAGAGAGAGCGAGAGAGAGAGAGCTCCGCCGCATCTGGCAAAGATTACTCGCAAGCCGATGCGGTACATACCTGGCAACGACTCTGCCTCGCATTGACCGACGGCCACCAGTCAGCGGAACGATTAAGCACCAGTTGAATGCAATGTGCTCGACACATGGCCCGGGCCTACGTTGTACAAACGTTATTGCGCGACGGAACTGTTTGTTAGGACGGCAGGAGGGGCGAGGCGCATTGTTTTTTGGCTGTTTTGAATTTTGTTCCAATTAGCGGAGTGAGGGGAGTTCGACTCTATAAATTATGGTGATTGTATGTTTAAAAATGACGAAAATGCGGTGAGTAATGTGATTAAATCATGTAGACGGCCTTCTTTAAATTCTTTTGCATTGAAATATTTTTTTAATTTTATTTACTTCTCGTATGAAATGTAAATTTCTATAAAGGCAATTGATAAAGTTAAATAAAGCTTTTATTGAGTTTAAATGGTAAAAGTAAACATTTTATTCGTTCAAATAAAAACGTGTTTAACATTGTTTTTCGTTTTACTTTTAATTAAATTTTAATTTATTTCAATGAACATAACTTTTTTAACGCGCCGTTCCGCACAAGAATTAAAAGAATTTAACTTTTACGCCAAACTTTTCTCTCTTTCTAATAATCGCACATCGCGAATTCCCTAACGCCGGCATTAGTTTCGCAACCGAATAACCAGCAGCTCGATCGATAACCTCTTGCCCCCTGCACGAGAATCAATCCTCCAGAAACGGGAGCCCGCAAACAAACAATACCGAAACAGCCGCTTCCCAGGACGCAACGCCCGAGCGAGAATCCGACTCGGCCCGCAGACGCCGCCGAGACCGTTGCATTCGATAAGCATCGGAGGCACGCGACCCCCGCGCAGCCGTCGTCGCGGCTTTAAACAGCGCGCGGGACATCGCGCCGCGCGCGCGTTAAAGCCCCGACTCGGCATGCACAGAAAAAGGAAAACGAGCGCGGCCCTCTTCTCGAGTGCAGAAAACGGCCCCCCCGCCAATGACGAGTCGCCGCTAAATTTAGAGGCGCCGCCGCGCTTCTTTCGTAATTTTTTACCTTCCCGCAAGAGCGGCGAAAGAACGCGAGAGAGAGACAATCCCGGCATATTTTACGCGCCTCCGACTCGCGCCACTATATATTTTGGAAGGACGCGTGGAATGGAAATGGCGAGTCGTCGGCCCTCGCCCCCAATTGTTTTTTTTTTTTTTTTTCACCCTCGGCGGGAATTTTTATTGAGGCCCCCGGCGGCATACTGAGGAGAGTCGAGGCTCCATCAGATTTGGACAAAAAATGTGTTAATGCCGCACTTTGAATTTCGAAGTGGTTCTCCCATTGAAATCGATGCTGTTTTGCTCGCGCGAGAGGCGAAGCGAAATGAAAAAATAAATATTTGTCGTTACGCAGCAGCGCTGCAAACGGGGCGAAAGTTTCATATTTTTATATACGGAAAATATTTTATTCCGCGCTCGCTCCGCGCGGCGAATTTGCATAAAGAATAAAAGTGTGTGCGTGCGTGTTTATATCGGGGGAATCCATATTAAAAAAAAAAAACAAAAAAAAAAAAGGTTACGTTCAATGAAATTTCTTCATTCGAGGCGGACGAGGAGTGCAGCTGCGCGGCGAAGATGTACATAAATTTTATTGTACTCCTCGCGCGCGGAGCATTTATAATGTCTAACGAAACTTTTACCTCCGAAGGATAGGGACCGGCCTTTTTGCCTTCTTGCACACGGTCGCGCCCGCTTACGCCCCGGCATTCGTTCCCGGTTTTATTTTGCGCAAAATGAAATTTCCGGACGTTGGTAAAAAAATAATGGATGAGAAACGAAGGCGAAAAACTCGGCGCAATATATTTTTCTGCGAAAAATGCGCGGCGGCGCTGTGATGCAGGCCCGTGAGAAACATGTGTCTTTAGTAATTTCGCTCGACGATACATAATTCAAAGCTCGGGCGTTTTGTTCTCTGGGCTTCAAGTGGAATTGAAAAATAACTTGACGATAAAGCGGTGAGATAATTTTGCGTCGTAACTCGTATCCTCCGTTCTCCTTATTTATGGTGCAATTTTGAAACGTGGTTTTTTTGTTGTAAATTCAACTTGGACGGATGTTTGAATAAGATTTTCATCAAATGTGAGTTTCCTTTGCTGCTCGTTTTATGTTTTGAGAGGCGGTTAAATTTGGGTTGAATTGAATTTCTAGACATTAACCCTTTAGGACTAAAACATGAAGAGACAATCTTGCGGCGATGCTAACTTACTAAAAAAGCTTTCCCGTTTTGGCTTTTCAAAAGGCAGTTTAAAGCTCATTTCACCTTCTAAGGGTGTAAACTGCGCCATTAAACACTCATTTAAGCAAACTGCACTGCTCATTTTATTGATAGTAGAAGCTTTTGAGAATCTAAAGATTGCACGGTGTTCTTGAACCGGTTTATACGATGTTTTCACAGAAAACATTTCAATGCAAAGCAAAAGAAAAAAAAATATTTGTATATATATTATAAGCTTAAAAACTTTTTTAAAAATTTATACGAAAAAAAAAACACTGTTTTCATCGGTTTCTGTTTGAGATAATTCTGTACAAAGTAAGTCCAACCGACACTGCAAACTTTATTCCCAACTTAGCCCAACGGATTAATGTCCACATATTTATTTCCCCCCTCAAATAACTTTTTTTCTGCTTCCTGGCTAAAACTGTACTCACTCAAGTTTTAGTTCTTGCCCCGACTGTAAGCTCCGCACGGACCATTGACCTTCGTTAACGACACAATCGCACTTTTATGTATACGCGGATGTGCACCTCGATTCGATTAAGTGTGTACTTACTCGTGCATATACCTGTAAGAGAAAAAAACAGGCTGCTTATAGGCGAGAGGGAAGATTGAGAGACCTCTATGAATAACAAATTTATTAGGATGTTAAATACAAAGACCTTTGCGACAGTGCTACATTAAAGCTGCCGTTACGCGGAACTTTCTTTTTATGAATAAAGAAGCAGTTAATAGTCTCGTCAAATTGGAAATTTTACATATATGCAAAAACGACGAATTGCTTCAACTGATAAAGACGAATTATTTTGTTTTTAAATTCAATTTTTTATCTGACAAAACTTCTAAATGTGAAACGAGTTAAAATTGTTATTATCTCAAGAAGCTTAAAAATATGTTCACTGAGTAACTTATGTTTTTACAGTCTCTCTTGCACAGTTCTACATCGGCAAATTAATAGCGAAGTAAAAAAACAGCTTAAATATTTTAAACGCATAACAACAAAGTGCATACAATAAAATTGATATTAATCTAATGAACGTCTGTCAACAAGCTCCACCTAATTACAGAAACAAAATAAGCATCATATTTATTCAAGATTATAAGTAACAATGGCCCCTTTACCATCCAACATTTATCTACAAAGCCACTTATACCACTGTCAAAAGCATAAAAACTAACCTGCAGCGAGCTTCGCATTTCTGCCGGGACTGTATAGTGGGAACTTAAAGCGGAGGCGAGCAGCCGCCCACGCACGAAAAACTCTCTCTCTCTCTCTCTCTCGTCGGGCGCGCTAAAGCGCCGGCAGCGATTCTCTTTGGCCATTGCACATCGCGGATATTATACCCGCGGCCAATTAAGAGCGAGAGGCATCGAATTAAAGTTGGCTTTATCTCGCTGCGTCCATCGCCCGCGCCTATGTCTATACTCGGGGCACTCTGTTTTGTTCCGAGTGAGAGAAAGAGAGAGAGAGAGAGAGAGAGAGAGAGAGAGGCCACATGCCGGCTCGGGGAGATAGGAAGAGGATGATATGATTGATTAATCGGTCATTATAACTGTTCAAGATTAATGATTGGAAGTGCAGGAAAAAGCTGCGCCGGCCGTTGAGATAATGTGCTCTCCGTGCTCGTTTTCAGAGGAACTAGCGTATTATTTCTTCGGTCCCGATTTGCCAGCGAGAATTTGCGAGTGTTACTTCTCGGAAGATATATCTCGTGTAACGTTTAGATTAGAGTTTCGCTTCTATTTTGCACTCGTAAATGTTTTAATTCACTTGTGAATTCTTATTTATCGATTAATGATGATAAATCTGTTTTCTCCGTGTTTACATTTTATTTCATACATAATATTCCCAGACGGCAAAACTGTTCTAAATGAGTTCTTTTTAAGTCAACCCCGTATGGCATTAACGGCAGATAAGAGCATCGCGAAAGGTGGCTTTAAAATTTCAAAAATTTTAATTTTTACCAAAATATTTCCTTTTAAAAGTTTAAATATTAACACAACATCAGGACCAAAATATATACCTGCACGAGCTAAAATAAGCTTTTATAATTTATTATTGAACAGCCTTTTATTAAATTAAAAATTCATTTTTAAAAATATCATTCTAAGAATCCGCAGTTAAATTCCGAATTTTAATAAAACCCAAGAGCTCCAGCCTTCGCAAATAAATATTTTCCGCCAAGCCAGAAGAGGTAAGGCGCCGGCAACTTCCAAAAAGCGCCCCCAACCATATAATTTCATAATCACGGCGCAGCCGTGCATGAGAATCCAAGTTAATTACTATTTTAAGATGACTGGCGATGATTCAGGCATACGAAGACCATTTAAAGAGGGCTCTTAAAGGGCCATGTGCGCCGCGCATATTAACTTTACACGTATCGCACTCGCGCCGGCCGTATTATATATAGCCCCTCTGCATCAGGCCTTCGTAACGGCGAAACACGCATTTGAATCCTGCCGCCGCCGCCGCCGCCTCGAGCGGCGGAGAATTTAATTTTATTTGCCGAACGCGCCTCCCGTACAAGTTTCGCACGCGCGTACACACTGAATCGAAAGTTCGCCAACTCGAGAAGAGAGAGGAAGAGAGAGAGAGAGAGAGAATTGCGCGGATCCACTCTTATTATGTATTTGCACAAGAAATGTTATGAGCGCGCAAAATTCCCAGGTAAGCAGAGCCCGCAGTGCCGCCTGAGTTTGGATGCCGTCGGAGACAAAACAAGAGTTCGCCTATTTTAACGGGGAGCCGGAGAAGGTCCTGCCGGAATTTCGGCTCATCCGACGCCGAACTTTAAGAGAGAATTGCTGCCGGTGCTTCGTTAAGTTCGCAGAGGGGATTTTGACATTCTGAACTTTCGAAGCGAATTCATCGTTCCGCGATAATAAGCTAATGTTGGAGGAAAAATACACAGGAGATTTGAGACTATATCTCATTGCTGCCCCGGTAGAAAATTAACCAGTTAGTCCGGTATTTCAAATGGAGTTATTTTTAGCTAAAATTGGAAAATCATTTTAAAAGATAAAATATCATTACACTGAAATATTCATAAACAAAAATATTTAATTATTTGATAATGTCAAAAAATAATAGCAATTTGTAGTTTTCAGTTATAAAACAAGCTAAGAATTGACCAACAACTACATAACGTTTCTATCAGGGTCTAGTTGTAAAGAATGTAAGTTCTTCTACTTTATTTTCGGATTTTAACGTGGCATGAAAATGGAATTTTTGCATAAGAGATTTATTAAGTTTTAGATTTTACCAAAAATTTCATGTTTATCATTATTCATACTTTCAAAATAGAGAGAAAGCTGTAAAAATATCAATTTTGTTGCAGTAAATATTTGTTCAATATTCGGTTAAAAAGCAGACAACTTATTACAAAAATAATCAAAGCAAGTTAGTTCACGAAATAATTTTAAATAAAGTCACAACATGAAAAGCTCGCTTTATCATAATAATGCGTACATCTTCAAATAAAAGGATGATATATTTTCTCGTATAGCTTCTCCGTGCTCGAGCACTACTTATCTCATTTTTACTTGCACGCATCTTCAGACAGTAAATTCCGACTGCATTACAAAAATGATCTTATTATAAATGACTTTATTTGGCTTCCATTCCAACTGCAATTAGAAGATTAAAACATCTTGAAAAAAAGAAGGAGAATTAAATTTATCATTTGCAATTAGAAGATTAAAAATTCCACGATAATACGAGCAGTTTGTTTTAGAGGCCCGTGAAAAGAGTTTAATATGACCGCCTGATCTCCGTAAAATTCTCATTTTAATGGCATTACAATCTTTTTTAATTAATCCCTATATATACATTCATCTTTTATTATTCACTTCCGCTTATGGTTGCGCTCGAAACCGCTGTGTAGCCCCAGATAGAATAAGCCCGCGGAGAAATGGAATAATTTAAAGCAGAGAAAAGGGGTGGGGAGAGGGGGTTAAATTTAAAGACGCGAAGGAAAAGAAACGTCGCCGCCGGAAATTCGACGCGAAATCTCCCCGCCAAGACAAGGGCCCGAACAGGGCAAACAAGAAAAATTAAGCGAATCTCCGCTCGCCTCTCGGCGCGCATATTAAAGTTTCCTGCTCCTAGACAAGTTGGAGCAGTAAACTCATAAAACGCATCCTTTCGCTTAGCTCTCTCTCTCTCTCTCTCCGGCCTCTCCACACTGTTCGCCGCCCCTGGTTCTTCCTTAACTCGGAACTACAACCGGCGCACCTTCGTGTTTTATTACGCATGAGAGGGTAATGAGACGGAGAGGGATGGGGGATACTTTGTCGGAGTTGTTTTTTTTTTTTTTTTTTTTTGTTCGCCCGTCCCTAAGCGACTCCAATCGTCGCGAGAGGGCGAGATAAAAAAGTTTGTCCGGGATTTTTATGCGAGGTAAGCTCGATGTTCCGCCGCGCAAAAATGTTTGCCAAGACCGGCGAGCCGACGGTTTATTCGGAGTCGCCGGAAGAGTGCGGTGTGCTTTGGGTTATTCTCTGCTTACTACTGGCGTTATGTAATTATAATTTTGCCTGGAGGGAGGCGGAAACGGTAAGTTGGTAAAGCTTGATATAAAATCTGGCTCTTTGGAGCATTATGCGGCAATTTCGCTCGCGTCCGAAATGAGTGTTTTTTTAAATTAATGTACAAATTTAACACCGACAGTAAAGATAATTAAATTTTTTTTTTATTTGCATCAGTGAAATAATTTGAATAAAGTTAGGATAAATGATATTTAAATAAAATTTGAAATGAAAAATTTTTGTTACGTAAAAATTTTGTATTAAAATATTTTCCATAATTGACGATCGTATAAGTTTATTACGAAACAATGAAGTTTCTCTGACAATTTTAATTTGTATGGGCATTGACCCAATGCGACAAAGTACGTAACATCTTCTGATGTAATTAGAAATGTTACAAGGTTGGGTAGGAAATTGCTGGACTGCTTGTTATTTCATTATGGGTGGCATCCCACGTTAACTTCCGGAAGAACTGATATAGCAACCAGATGCTTATAAGCAAGTTCAGACCACAACTCTGATAAGGATTTGCCTTCGTGGCATTGTAGGACCAAGCAAGTACTAAGTACTCCGACAACAATTACACGAGTTACTATCAATTGCAATTAGTTCCCAATTGTAAATATTTATATAAAAATAGAATTTTCTTACTAAGCGATTATTATTACGAGGCGAATTATTATGTTCTTCATTAACCTTCTGACAGCCGGCATTTTTCCTACTAAAAAAGTATAACTTTTTCGAAATTTTCCATATAAATGTTTCTTAAGTAATAGTATATGTGGGCCGATCATGGAATGACGCCATATGGCGTCATCCCGGCTGTCAGAATGTTAAATTTTGTAAATCTAAATTTTTGATCAGCCACCTTCGACAATAAAATTGCAGCAAAAAAGTGACCCCAATTTTTACCAGCATCATTAAAAGCCCGTTTTCCAATCAAATCAGCGCCGATCCCGCAGCACTCGACCGCGTGAAAATTATCGCAGGCGAACTCGTAAAAGCCGCGAGACCTCGATCCGCGAATTTATTAAACAAAAATTTATTTACAGGCCTCGTTTACGGCCCCTAATAAAGAGGACTTTCGCGGATCTCTCGTCGGGGGGCGCGGAAGGGGGAAGATACGCGAAAATTTTCGCGAACGCCGCGCGCCGCTCGGCCTCGTAAAACTTTGGCGGGACAGAATTGCTCTCCTCCCTCGCAGCTTTAAATTGAAGCAGGTGAGACTACCGTTAAAATCCCAGCCTTCTCGAAACGGCGCGGCGGGCGTAAATAAAATGACGCCGGTAACGACGACTTGCCTCTTGTCTCCGGCTTCTCTTTTTATTACGACTTGAATAACTTTGTGTACATTGCTTTGTAAGCGTAGTGCACGGGGTATTGTATGGGGAGGAATAATTTCGGAATGATTTTCAAGAATGATTCGTTCACTGGATTCGAAAAGGGGTAATTAGTTAAAAGTTTTAAGTTAACAAACCTAAAACGCCCTTGACGATTAATTTCTGAAAGTTTTTATAAATAAAGTAAAGCATTTTCTCAAAAGTCCTCTCTCGAGCTCAAAATGAAATTCGAAATTCTCGGCAAGCTATTTTCCTTGTCTGCTCTTCCACCCGATTATGTGCCGAGGACACAGTTGGAGTACAATTCGCTCGGATACAAAGAAAGCAGGCAACACGACAAAACTTTTCTTTACCTCGAGCCAAACAAAAAATAGAAGGCACAAAAGTCTTTTTCTCTCTTCGATACCTATTCCTTATTTCTTTGGAATGTTAACGAATCATTCCCGAGAGGGTTATCGGGAGGTTGAGAAATTTTCTCCAAGTATTTTTAGTTTTAGATGAATGAATTCAATGAGTATTGTGCTATTGATCCCTTTTGAAAAGTTTATTTAAAGAATGACAATGTAATTAAAGATCCGGTCTTAAAGAGGCAGATATAAAATAATATAAATAAGTTTTTAATTTAAAAACCTAGTAAAACATTCTTTATTTTATACCTTTGATCGTCCTTGCGTTTGGTAACGTTTACTTAACTTTTTACTATGAATTAAATTGTCACTTTGGATAAAATATGCAGCACGTAATCCTATTCGCGTTTCTATTCGTAATTATTGCACATAAGCCGATTAGTTGCTAATGCTTCAGCAGCGTGTAAAGATTATCCTAAACCAACGTTTAAATTTCAATGCCTTGAATTTAATCTTGTAGTTCGTGATTAATCTACAATAACAGGCTTGAATAATAAAGGGCGAGAAACGTCGATCTAAAATGATACTTTTTGTTTAGTAATGAATGCTAATAGAAATTTGGAGGTTACAGCAATTAATTATTCTAATTTAATATTAATTTAATATATAACTTTAATGAACTCGACCACGAAATTTCACTCGTTCATTTTATTTTTTATAAATATATATGTATTTCGACTATTTTTCCTAAATTTACATCATTAATATTTGACAATAATTAAAATCAAAGCCCAGAAAAAATATCTCCTTCTCGCCAGGAGAGTATCACTTGTTTGGGTCACGGATTTGATTCGAACTTTGGGATATGTTTAAAAGAAGCCGCCTGCGTTCGGCCTAACGCTCGATTTTTTAAAAGTTATGAGCTCTTTTACCGAAAAGCTAAGAAAAATCAATTTTTGTTCAATCACATATAACTTTCCAACTGTTAAGTATAGAGTATTTTAACTCCCGATATTTAAAAGGTGAGACCAACCCCTATCGATTAAAAAAAAGACATCCAAAAATTTTTATTGGTTCAAAAGTTATAGTTAAATAAAAATTTGTAATAAAAGAAGCTAAAATTACGTCCATAAATTTTTGTGGATTTTTTTATGCTACTTTAAGAGTCAATTTTAATTGGACTGTAACTTTTGAACAAATGAAGATTTTTTAATGTGTTTTTTTTTAATTGATAGGATTTGATCTCACCTTTCAAATGCCGGGAGTTAAAATAAACTACAATTAACAGTTGAAAAGTTATATGTAATTGTAAAAAAATCAATTTTTCTTAGCTTTTCAGTAAAAGAGCTCATAACGCACGCGACTTCTTTCATACTTTAACATTAAAAAATGTATCCCAAAGTTCGAACAAAATCCGTGACCCAAACAATTAATACTCTCCTGGTCAGTGGCTACAGTCAAATTTTAATCAGACTTCTGTCCAACTTAATAAAAAATACTATTTTCGGCCCCACGTTTTGAGTTAATCACAAAAAATATTCCTAGTACATTCTACCTTGCTCTAACCGTAGAAAAAAGCTGCATACGCCTATATCGCGGACGCTCTTCGTAGCTCCGAGCAAAAGCAAGCGAGCATACCTGCCCACGTAACCCCCTCGCGTTCATTTAAATTTCAACGTATCTATCCACTTGCCTGCATGCTTGAATTTTCGAGGTAACGTCCGCTGTTTTCCGGCCGCCGGACTGCCTGGCCTAGTCGTTCCCCCTCTCCTCCGGAGTTTCGCGCGCGCAAAAAAAAGGGGGAGTAAAACAAGGGCAAAAAAAGCTGGGCTCGCCGGAGGAAAAGTGGTCGCGGCGGAACGGAGGAGGAAGGCGATATTTATGGGAAGGTCTTCTTCGGAGTGACCACTTTACTCTCGGGGAACGGTTCTCCGGATTCGTGTGTGTGTGTGTGTACGTGCGTATAAATGGGCCCGCATACTTTTGCCGAAAAGAGAGAGGGGGGGGGGAGGCGAAACTTCGCGGATACTGTGCTTTCTCTCTCCCTCTCGGTCTTTTTTGTCCCGTTTTCAGCATCCGTTAGCGATAATTTCAACTGGCTTCCGAGCTTGCGGTTCTTGAGGGACGTGCGCGATTCATGCGATTACTAAAGGGAATTGTGCCGCTATAGTTTTACCTATTTAGAGCTCGGGCAAACTTTTCAAAAGCTCGATTTAAACTTCTTTTAAGGGGGACCGGGCAGCATTTTCCGCGCAATTCCACGTAAATTGAGAATTAATAATTAAACTTTTGTTGGAATGAAAATGAGCTTCTTTTAAATAAGGGCAGATTGTTGATTAATTCAAAGTCCTGAAACTTTGATGGGGAAATACGGTGTACCGTAAAAGTAATATAGGTTTACGTCGTAAGCTTCGCAATGTTTATTTATGAACAAAATTTAATATAAGCACCTTGAAAACTAATTAGGATATCAAAGAGGAATTCCACCTCGCCTCGTGGCGTCGCTCGTTCAAAAAGATACCGCGTTAATATTCCCATCAAGAACGCTTTCGCTCACCTCTTCGCCTTCCCCCCTCCCAAAAAGACACCGAAATTTAACCGAACGTTAAATCGAGCTGCACTACAAGCCAGAGATACATAAAGAGAGAAATGCTCCATCCGCCATTCGCACTAATGGTCGGCCTCCATGTTATATTTCCATTTCCGGTCCGCGCTAAACTGCGGAAAATTACGGTCGGACACTCTCGCGTCCGTCCCGGGCGCCCGGAATTTTATTTGCATTATTACGCGCGCGCGCCCGCCCGCCTTGAATGATGCATGCTCGCGAGCTACGGGAAAGCCTTCGGGATAGCCGCCTGTGCTCTCTTGCTCAACCTTTGCTTTAACTTCCCTCTCTCTCTCTCTCACTCCATCTCCTGCGGTTCTCGCGCGCCGCCTTCCGCCGGCAGTGTGTTCTCGGCGGATTTCGGAGTTCACTCCCTAATGTTTTTCTCATTTATTTACGGCCGGGGCTCTCGAACGTGGACTGGAAGCCGAGCGAGAGGCGAGAAATTAAAGCAACGAGCAGAGAGAGAGAGAGAGTCAACGTGAATTATTGAGCCGGGCTTTGTGCTTTCCCGCCAGATGATTTTAGCTGGATGCGTATATAAAAGTCGGACGGTATAACGACTGTCTGCCGAAAGTGAAAGCGCGACTTCTCGGTCTCGCTGGAAGGAAGAAAAATAGAACGCGGCCAGGAGGAAGATGTTCCTGCCGCTTGAGCGAGGCGCGTAAAAACGTGCCAACTAGCTCTCGGCTGTCGACACCGATGTCAAGCACGCTCCCCCACGTGTTCGACATTCCAGCTGCTTTCGCCTCATTTTTGCCGATGCGGCCGATCGTCTTGGCTTTCTTACTCGCTCAATTTCAGAGGTGCTTATAGCTTTTTCGTACACAGAATATGCAAGCTCTGTTGCAGAAAAAGAAATGAGATTTATTGCAGAATTAAAGCAAAAATACGGGCTCGTAAAGCAGCATCCGATGCTCGAATTCATCCGGTCGTCCAGCTTTGCTCAATGCGATAGTTCTATTTGTTGATAATCGTTGACCTGAAAAAAGCAGACCGGGTCTAAATTCCCCCCACGCAAATATCGAATAAACGTAAAAAAAAAACGCATTCGTCAAGGATCCCGGGAAAAAGAATTTAATACAGCTCTCTGGTTTTCGCAAAAGGCCCGCATTTACGTTTCTATCCATACAAACCCCGTCGCATCGGCGGATCCTCTTACCGACGCTCTTCGTTAATCCCCGCGAGCTGGCAGGTCTTTGACCGAGCAGCTCGCCCGACATGATAAGCATCGCGTCAAGTGCCGCGGGGGACGTTGATATCGCTAATTTGACGGACGATTATTCGCGGCTCTTTGAGTCGCCGGGATTTATTCTCCCCGGGCTCGCAGGCGCACGGGCGCTCGCGTGCCGCCGCTGACTAAGCGTTTCGATCCGAGCGGTCATTCGTTAATTAACGACGCGTAGATCGCGGGAGAGCGGCCCGATATAATTCGATGCCGCGCGCCGCTCTCGAAAGTGTGGATACCTCCACTTGGCGGCAGCGATAAGCGGCTTTGCTTTCGGGTTTTGATTGCCGGGTTAGGATTGATGGTTTTGAGGAAAGAGTTTGCATTGCGCTGGCACTTGAAGCGGTTAACGACGCATTCTTGCCTTGTGAAATAGGAACGTGTACTGTGTGCTTGCGCGCGGGTCATGAATTTTAACGGGGGGGTTTCGGAGGAATGAGGTGGCCTGTAATAATGTGGACATTTTGAGAGAATTAATTAAGAAAATTGAAGTAATTGGTTTTCTAAAATAATATAAATATTGCGATTATTTAAAAATTCTGTTTCGTTTTGAAAATATTACTTCTGCAAAACTTTACGTGCGAAATTCGTTTTTTTCATTTTTATTACTTGGCTCTAGGCAAGTTTTTATTGCATAAACTTCTCCTTCACTAGCTTCGAAGTAACAAAAAGTTTCATTACCTAACTCCACCAACAAGAGGAAACAAAATTTTTGTAAAAACTTGAATTTTTACGATACCGAGGTTATTATGGAACACCATTAAAATTCAACAACGCTTGATCCTGCTTTCTCAAAAAGCAATAACGTAACATCAAACGCCGCTCAAATTACTCCTTAATCAGAAATAAAACGCAGCAGTCGACGATCGACCGAAAAACGCCAAGAAACTGCCCCCAAATCCTTCCCTGCAACCCTAAATAATTCAATCCCCCAAAAACGCAAACAAACCCACAAGCCACCCAGCCATTAATACGTCAGCGCCGAGGACGTAATTAGTTTAGTCTTCGTCACTGCTCGAAATTCCGTCTGTCAGGGGGGAGGGCGGTCGCGCTCCTCCGGCGCATAAATCTCCATTTGGCACGCGCGCCTCCACGCAATCTTTTGAAAATATTTTCCCTCTCCCAGGCGGCGGCCGCGGCCGCGTCAAGAGTTTCCTGACGTCCCCGTTATGCGCAGCTCCTCCCGTAATGCCAACGACGTGCGCCCCGTATTTTACCGAGCAAGGAGAGAGAGAGAGAGAGAGAAGGGAGAGAGTGAATTATCGCTCCCCGCGGGACGTTTCCCCGTCGATTTTTCGAAGGAGTACGCCGCTGCTGCCACCGGCCAGACGGTGTATTAAGCTTTTCAATTTTCCAGCGAGAAGCGCTTATCGGGCCGGGCGACTCTCTTTTGAATAATTGGCTGGTTTTGAGAATTTTTAAAGGCCCAGCTCGCCGAGCGATTCTCTACCCTTTTATCGTGATCTGCAGAGTCGTAAAAAGTTGGAAATAAATAAGGAGTTTAAAGCCTGGGTTCGAGTAGCGCTGCGCGAGAGGCGCACTAAATTTTCGGGCGGAAGCTTTCTAGGCATAAAAATATATGCGTTTAAGCGGTCGCGCAATTTGCACAGTTTTTTATAAATATTCATGGTATTTTTATTTTACACGGCGCAGCTCGCGATGTAAGGTTTGTTTGCCGCGGGCATATTTTTTACGGGCTTTTCACTTGTTTATTCGGGGAAAAAATAAATATGAGAATTCATTGTTTTTATGGGGTTTCAATTTAACGACTGTAAATCAAACAGCGAACGAACGCGTATTTTAAAGGGGATCGAATGAAAAGCGAATTTGAAAAAGCGATTATTAACCGAGATAATAACGAGGAAGGAAATGTTAGATATTATAGATCAACCGCTTTAGAACGATAACGTTTTCCTCAATACAATTCGAAAAAAGTTTTCGTGCCAAATGGAAGCGTCGTCTCTTAAAGTAAGTGGCAAACTTTTATCTGAAATGCTTTCTGATTATGCAGTGGAAAGCGCAAAAGTTATTCCAACCAGAGCCACGTGAATAGAGCCACTTTCTGTAATTACAGCCCTTCTACATGGCACTTTTCCGGCACTTTTTTATAGTCTCCCAGCGCTTCAAGTATCATTGTATTATACACTATAAAGAATCAAGTTCAATGAGAAATCAGCACTTTTCTTGTTACTTCCTGGAGCTATAAATCCTCTTTTATACGCCGGAATAAAATTTCCTCCTCGTCGCCACTTAAAATAAACCCTATTTATTTTAAAGAAGAAAGTCGCTCGTTTCGAAGCTTCTCGCGCATCGGGCATCAAATTTTCCCGCATGAATCAGTAAAAATTTCAGCGTAAGCGGAAGAAGTTATAAGGGCTTTTATGGAAGATTAATTGCGAACCATTTGCGGCGTAAGATTCGCGCGCGCAAGAACGGCGCAATGTATTTCCGGCATATGGGACGTTCATCTCTCTTGCGCGTTACGTCCGGTGCATAATAAAATTCAGTCCAGCCTCTCTCCCGCTCCCTCTTTCTCCCTCTAGCTCGCCCATCTCCGTGATCCGTTTTCAAATCTGAAAGCGCAGCTAAATTTCAAATTCTCGAAATTGTATTTGAAATTTTTGCTTAATTAATTCTAGAAAGCTCACATTGTGACATAATAGTATATCTACCCTTTGAACCTGTTCGGTACGATGTGCCGAAAAAACTAATCCAAGTGAATTCTCGATTGCTAGAAACTTTATTGTCAAGATTAAATTCAGTACAAAACAGTTCCAATTAATTTCACAATCCGCGCACACCGCGGCCCTCCTCGCAATTACCACTTCTCTTCTTTCGAGCGCGGAACGACAGGGCGCAATTTCGCCAATTTCCCCGGAAACGTGTCTCTCTTTCGCGCGGGGAGTTTGAAACACATTTTGACGGAGCGCGGCGCGGGTCAAAATGCGTTCTCGCGCCCCCCGCAGCCTCCCGCCGGCTGCTATTTTAGCCGGGCGCGATAATATTATCTCCTCGCGCAGGCCTTTTCAGCAGCTTGCAGCCTGGAAGAAAGGCCTATTTCTAATTCTCCCCGGCATTCACGGCAAACAGTTCCGATTCATAATTCAGTATGTACACGCTCGGCTGCGTTCTAACCGGCGGCGTCGAGCCAGTAGATGACGTCTGAAACGGTCCGGCGGAACATTAGCGAAGCGCGCGGGAACGGGGGGGAGAGGGGGTGCTCAACAAAGAAAGGAGGTCAGCGCGAACACTCGTGGCGAGAACTCTCTCTCTCTCTCTCTCCCCCTCTGCCATTCAAAATTGAGTAAAATGTCCGGCGCAATTCGAGCGCGGCAGCTGGATGTATATATACGGACTGCCGGGGAAAGAAGGCGAGATAAGGGAGAAAAGGAGTGTGAGAGAAAGAGAGACGATAAGCAGATGGAACGGCAAACAGAAGTGCGAGCTTCGAAAAGCTAAGAGGATCTCGCGCGCTTAGGCTGCTGCTGCCGGGGTTAAACTGCTAATTTCAGCTGTTTTTTTCGTTCCGTTCGCGCGTTTCGAGCTTCTACAAGAATTGAAACGTTTATCATTTCATTTCTTCGGCTAAATTTTCAGACGCTTTTTAGCTCGTCGGCCGGGTCTTGTAAATAAATGGTTTACTCTAAGCGCAAAGTTTCGAGTCCGATCTCGTTTTATTTATGAAACTGTAATGCAAAAAAACTTGTCATTATTAATTGTCAAGCTTATTAGCCAGCTGCACTACGAAGCTTCCTCTCTTAAGAGTTGAATATTTAACTTTCAAAAAAACTGGAGCGCCCCATTTTCCCTGCTTTGCCTTATCGACGGCGTATAATGGAAAAGCTTTCTTTTTTTCTTCGCAACAAGCAGTTATTGGTGGGCAGGCTTTCTTTGAATAATAACCAATAACCGCGACGCGCCGCGAGAAAAAAAGATCCCGCCGCAAACGAGAAGAAAAGCTCGATCGCCGACGAGCTCGTCCCAGGTAGTCCGCAAAAAAAAGTCGCGCGGCGGTAATCACGCGACGTACTCGTAAATTAATGGCTCGCGGGCGCATGCATTATTGAATAGAGAAAAAAATTGCGCTCGAGGAAAAAGTGCAGCGGCGGGCACGGAGGCGGGAGCCGATCAAATATTCCGCAGACATCCATTAAACTTTTCCTCTCGAAAGCGCCGCGGCTCGTCGAGGAACGTGATTTCGCGCAACAGAAATTAGACCGCGTCGAACTTCGCTCTCTCTCTCTCTCTCTCTCCACCGGGGGGGCTCTTCGAATATGCAAATGCCCCCCCGGTGGCCGAGGTTCGAAAATCGGCGCCGTTGTAATGGCGCTCAAATTGCAGGTACGCCCGGCTTTTTTCAGGCGAGACGTGAGAGTCGCGCCGGTTGTCCTTCTCCTCCTACTGCGCTTTTTGCTCCGATGACCGATGAGAAATTTCTGCCCTTTCGAAGCGACTTTATTTGGGGGACAAAGGACTGATTGCTTATTTATCGGGGCGTTGGGCTTGTTAAATTTAACAAGTTTTCACTGCCGGCGTAATGAATTAATTGTCAGGCTGAAGCTGCGGAGAAAGTGCGAGTGGGTGCATTGCTTTGTTAAAGTTTTAATAACGGATATGTTTCGCGGAGTTTTACGCATAAATTTACTGCTCCGTATAAAGTTTCCGTATACGGAATTTTATCTCCCGAGGAACTGCGAACAATGTGTCTATTAAAAATTTACGATTTAATGGAAGGATTATTAAATTGTCATTCCGCGGATGAATTCAGAACGTTAATACGACAATGTTTGCGATCTGTCGAATGGCAAGCAATGAAAGCGCGTTTCGTAAATATACCCCGATTCTTTCAAATTCCCAGAACTCAACTTCTATATAAAGAAGCAGAGAACTCGCGATGCAGCGTATATAAGAGGTCTCGTGTAATCATAATACTCTAAAGCTTTTATCCTCCGTTACTTCCTCGCTGTTATTCCACTTCCTCTCTACGGTACGTTTCTATTCTCGGTCTTTATTTGTTTACTTATTACTAGTCTAATTGTTCCTGCTGTCTCTGTATTTCGCTCACTTTTTCAATTTGTAATATATGTTTTCTTGTCCTGAAAACGCAGCTTCATAAATATCATTGACAAGTGTATATATAGCTGTTTACAAAAGGCTGAGAATTTGCTTTTGCTTTCTATTTCCGAACAAGCAGCTGGTTTTGCATTTTTCCAAGTGGAAGCTTTTCAGAAAACGGAAAATAAAATCTGCTTTGCATCGGCTATCTCTGGGAAAAACTTTACTCAACCTACTTCGGTCCTTACCTAAAGAACGCGAAAAAGTGATTTTTAACTCGCCCACTTTTTACTTCATCCTAAACTATTCTAATGAAAAAAGTTTTTGGGTAATAAAATGATTATCAGGATCTATTAAAAATACCTTTGCATGAAAAACAATTGAAAATTCAAAGTATTTCTTGCGTGTCTCCTAAAGCAAAATAATATCCACTTTCATTTATTGCTTGAATAATAATGTGCATTAATTCACAACTTTGTGATTCAGTCTTTTACTATACTAACTTTCCGCCGAGCCTTCCGCTGTTATATTCTGAAATTTTCGCTTTTGTAGCTATTGATAAGTGCTGCAGTGCATCAGAATAGTCATATCATTTTCCCTGCATTATTTCTGTACACGTAAAAATTTTAATTTATTAAAAATAATTATGTTTGTATGTATTAATTATTAGAACACAAATAATAAACGAGTTTATCCGTTATCCGCATATCTCTTGCTGAATTGAGGAGAATACACCGAACACTGTATATTACCGCGGAATCCGAGAGTCTCGTCTCGACTCTTCCAGCAGAGTGGCTGGATTCAGTTCCTTTTATTGGAATGAAATCGAGCATGCTTGCGAAAGGCTGGTATTAGATGAGCATTCCGCAACTCGACACTCTATGATTTAAAGATTTCAGCGGGTGAATTCTCATTCTGACTTATTCACAAACCGACCCAATTTAAGAAAGCAAAGCAAATTTTAATACTCTCAAGATGCACCAAAGCGCGTCGATTATATCGAAAGAGCAAAATCTCAAAACTGAACAGCGAGCATTTAAGCTTTTAAGCAATGCATACATCATTTCTCCGAATTCACGCGCGTCAGCCTCCCCTCGCCTCGGCGCGGGGCGCGATTTCAATTGCAAATCCGCGATCATTTGCGCGATAAAAACGGGAAAATAGCATTTTCCAGTAAATCCGGCTCGTTTTCGCCCGCGAAATCTCGCTTGTAAATCTGCCGACTTACCTCGGCGCCGCGATCGGAGAGCTCCGGAGCCTCGGCCAGAGGGGGGGGAGAAAATGCCGCTGATGCGTATTGTTAGTGGCGCGTGAAATGGAGTTTCGCGCCGCGATTCGCGAAAGGCTGCCGGAGAGAGTCGATTGAACGCAGGATTCACTGAATGCTCCCAGAAAGGAAACCGCATTGCGCGTCGGGGGTCGAAGGAAAATACTCGAGATGCCGCCGCGGGAAAATGCCGTACTTTTATTTAGGCCGCTGCTTAAGATATATAATGCGCTCAGGTGTCTCTTGGCGGGATTTATTTAGCAGTGAGATTTTTTGGGCTTTTATTTTTTGTCCAAAACTTTAATTAAAATTTAACTATGTGTTATTAGTTAATAAGATGAAAAATTATTCGTAAGGAATTCTGAAAACGTATTAATTTAAATTTTTTTAATTAAAAACTTAAGTAAAAGCTTTTTAATTAGTTTCAATTTTGTATACAGAAACAATAGATATGTATTTTCTAATAAAACAAAGGGAGATTATTATTCGATATTTTAATTTTACGTATTAATCAGGGGTCTCTAACTTTTTAATTAATCGGCTATTTATAAGTATTTAATAAATTTCTACTTAAATTTATAATTAAGTTTTAGTCGTTAAACTAGTAGAGTACATCTATTATAATTTATATTTTAAACCAAAGGAAAAATACAAAATAAATTTAACTTTTTCAAACTTCATCTAAAAGTAATATTATTAAACCATTACTTTCCACTTTCTATACAAGTTACAATATTGAATTGCGTTCCAAAACGTTATTATACACGAAAATATAAAGCTTCCCGGGTAACAAGATAAAAAAAAAAAGCCCGTCTTATTCGATTCTCATTTTCCACAGTCATTTTTCAAAAGCCCCTCGCGCGATAAGAATTCGAGCATAAAAGCTCTCGCAGCGATATTAACTCATTTGTTAAAAAGCACGTACTTTTCCTCTCTCTCGCGCGAATTCCGCATCAGTCTTCAATCAAATCGCGCCTGCTTCCAGCAGCTCGCAAATCGTTTCCCTCGGCTTTTCGCCCGCATCCCCCTTTCAGTCGTCGCGAATACATTTTCTATTTCTCGCAAATACAGTCGCGCGCCGAGGAACCGAGAAAAGGGCAAGAAAGCAGAGAGAGAGAGAGAGAGAGAGGTAAATGTATGCGCATCGCGCGGAAGGTAGGTCACAAGGGTATTTACTTTTATATCTGCAAAAAGCTTTGAGCGAGGAATCAAATTCAAATAAACAGCATGTACGCTTCGCGCGCGCGCCGGGACACTTGATTTATATTTCTTCTTTTGACACGCATTTTTCCGGCGTTAACGACGTGCATCGACTTTACTGCGAGGCGCGTGATTTGTTTTTGATCGGAGCCGAAATGTTTGTTTGGTAAGCGCAATGGTAGTGGTGAGCATATTAATTAATATAATAAAGCATATTTAGTTTAATTTTTTCGCTGTTTTAATTAATAATATTATGGAAGCTTTCTATATATAGGTCAGATTTAAAATGAACGTACACGCGATCTATGAAAAACAACGCGCATTTATTATTTTCGAATGCTTTTCCCAAAAATCCGGTAGAAATTCTTTTTGCGTATAAATGCTCGTAAAATCGATTCTATTGAATTATATTTTTAGAGTAAAAGCTGGGCTTAAAAGGAATTAGATATGTACTTCTATGAAAATCAATAACTTTATTGTTGGCTTTCTCAATTATATAACATTGTAAAATGTACACTCCCATTATGTATCAAATATAATATTCCCCAACAACTCGATCCAATTAAAAACAAACACCGCATCCGAGACCGGCCCAATTCGCAGCAGAATCCAGAAGGAAAGCGATAACAGCAAGAAGCAATTCCTGTCCCCATCAATGATTTACACCCTCCACTTGAATAGACAATATTGCCGGTATAAGGGTTCGCTATCAGCCCGTGCTCTCATCCCTGCATTATCTCTCCTCGCTCTCCTTATCTCGCTTAATTTACGGAATCCGCGAAAGCGCGTGTTCGAGCCCGAAATTAGCGCGAACCCTCGGCGGGCGTGTTCAACGTTTCCATCCGCGCGCCGCTGGCGCCGCCGACGCATAGATTTTCGTTCCGCGCGCGGATCTCTCTCTCTCTCTCTCTCTCTCTCTGACCGGGCAAAATTACGACGCCTGATTTTCGTTGCGCTCTGATAATAAACGGTTCGACGCGTAGGCTCGGCGCGAAATCTAATTACCACCAGGCCGCGCGCACACGTCGATCTGGGAATTTGCAAAGGGAATCGGCCTGCAAAGCTGCCTGCTAACGTAATGACGCAGAAATTACGTCGGCCCCCGTGAGCTCTTTCTCTCTCTGTTTGCCCTGACAAGCAGGTAGCCTCGTCTCTCTGCATTCTCGCTTTTTTTCGAATGCAAGTTAAATGATAGTCCGCTGCTACCGCTGTTTTTTTTTAATGTTTTTCCGCGGTTTTTCCCCCGCGCTTACTTGTTGATTTATTCGCCCCGATGAGAGTGTCATGCGTTATTTATTATTTTTGATATTTAATTTTGGTTCTTCCTGAAGGAAGCTTTGTGATAGTAATTTTTGGAGTTCTAAAAACCTATTATAATTCTATTTTACGGACAAGAATCAATGGTTTTTTAAAAGTGTCTGTATGAATCTATATTGATGACCGGGTCAAACGGACCTCAGATTCGGATTCAGCGGGTCCAAAAATATAAAGATCATGTACTCTAATCTACCGCGCAGGATCCTTTTTTTGTGGGCCTGTTTAATTATTTTTTTTCTCTCACTTCTAAAAGAAAAAAAATATCTCTCTTTTCTTGCTTCAATTTTCTAAAGTAAATCTTGATTTTCAGTAAAGTAAATCTTGATTTTCAGCCAAGATCCATTAGAGGTTGCGGGCTGGGTGCTGGGCCCGCAGAGCTGGGCCAATATTCCCCAATATGACTGGTTGCCTGCAACCTATAACCGGCCTCAGCATGGAAGAATTGTCACCGCCTAAAGGGCTAACGGTGAGCGTCACCGACATCAGCCCTGCTATTGGCATGAGGAACTTGAGCTTAGCGTACATGGGCAAGGTCGACCGAAGAAACCACCTCATTGATCAAGTTTCCCACACCAGGGTTCTATATTTTTTGGCAGCGGACAACACCTCCTGGAGATGTACCTGTTGCTCACCCCACTTATTCAGGGAATAGCCATTGGTTAACATCCACAACGGTGGTTTAACCAAGTAACTAAGGACCCCTCGTTGCCCAGGATGTTTCGGCAACCCATCAGAAGTCCTACCACTGATGGAGAATAAGGGTTGTTGCTTCACTCTCACAGCTATGCAGCAGGGTGTAGTTGAAGGCAATGTGTACGCCAGAATCATAATGGAAAAGAAACTAGGACGCAATAGGAGTAGAAGAGTTAATAATAGCACAGTTCAGACGGACCTGACGCCTGTGTGATCGTGGCGGGTTCGGACGAGACGGTCAGAAAGAGTCAGGTCGGTCGGGTAGGTTTCGGTTGGTTGAGACCCGTCTGGAGCGGATCTCCAAACGAACTGCCTTTCCTCGGTCGAAAGCGGCTTATTTATGCCCCTACAAGTGCTAGTTTACTTGCGGGTTACCGGTAGCCACCTAGCGGCGACGCTGCGAGTTAGTCTCGCGCGATCTAATCGCTTGCGGGAGTTAACTCTCGTTACATAATAATAAAATTAGTATTTCAATTGCATATAAAACTTAGTTTTTTCATCAGGCCCTATTCCCCGTCCTACATATAAAGAAAAAGCAAAGGAAAGGATTCCAAGCAGGATATTTTGTGTATATTTCCTAACACCAGGTTAAAATAACCTTTTTGCTCTTGTATTGAACTTTTGTATATTTGTAGGAGTTAGTTATATTTTTAAAATAATTCATTAATATATTTCTCAAATTTGAAGTATCATTATAAATACAGGAACGATAAATTAATTTAGAGGAAGCTAAGTGCCAATGAATTGGCAGCGGTTTTTTAGTTTTTCACGGCGAAAGGCAATTATAATTAAGGGGCATTAAATGGGTTTTACGTTTGTCGATCATTTTATTTTTAATTTTTGCATTTTAATGGCGAAAGAGAAATAATTAAGAGCATTAAACGAATTTTTACTTTAAAAATTATCAAAGAGCTTTTGATTATTTGCAAAGAGGTGCTCGCGGTTTTCATGCTTTATACAATCTTCAAAAGAAAGATAATGAACGAATCATGCGTTCTAAATATTTGCAGAATTAGTATGCAGATTTAAATCATAAATTTAGTATACATAATTTTCAGAACCTAAGTGTCAAGAGTTATATTTAATTTACACTCATTAATTTCTGCATGTCTACTAAAAAACAAAGCATTTTAAATATGCATCCGCATGTTAATCTTAACTTTTCATCAATTACGTATAAACATAAACATGTGCATTGCATATGTAAATTAAAAACTCGCGATTTTAAAGTCGAGCGACGATTATCTGCTCGCGTATAAAGTATCCGTATTTTAATAAAAAAAAAAAAAAAAAAAAAGTATCACGCGGTTTACGGTAACCCTGGGTGATCGAAATTCGATAGGCACTTTGTTTGTGGCCGCGCATAAAGATGACGTAGAAATTATGGAATATTTTCGAAGCTCGTTATAAACCGCCTGCAGAGAGTATAACATTCTTTCGGATGGGTCTGCTTTATCATCGAGAGTCTGATTAATCGCTGATTTTTATCCTGGCATTAATTTGAAATATCGCTGCTAATCATCAAGAGGCACGAATTAATTCTGTATTTCTCTTTCGGCTAACTGCACTCGAATTATTCGCGATGCGGTGAGAAAAATAAGTATTAAAATTTTCAACTTCCACATTTACATTTTCTTCCACAATTAATTCATTTATTTTCAGTTGATTACATTAATTCTTTAAAATCAACACAGTATTGGTGCGAAATTCATCGTTTTTGAATATTAAATTATTTTCAATTAGCGGTAAAACAAGGTAACGCATAATTAATTCCGACCCCCCGTCGATTTCGTTCATTGTAACCATCACCAACCTCCATAATTCCCAGCCGCGGGGCGTTAATGCGCGCCAAGCAATTCCGCCCGACGAAACATAAAAGAGGAAAGATAATAAAAGATCAGCCTCCATCCCCGATTCCAGTCATAAATGGAATTACTCGACGAAACGGCCTCGATTTTTCCCGAGTCCAGTACAATCGTCATCGTCCCACCCGAAGATTCCATCCTCCTCCCCCCCGACATTTCTCCTCCGCCTACTCCGGCAGAGCTTCGCTCGCAGGGACGCGGCGGCACCGTTCATAACCGGCGCGGTAAACACGGCCTGCCCGTCGTTACATCACTTTCGGTAAGTCCCTCGTGAGCCGCCGCACCTACGGAGGATCTCGTTAACGTTCTCGAATTACCGGGCAACGACGACGGCGAGAGGAGGAGGGGAGAGACGGCGGGCTGGCGGAAGTTTCGCTCCTTTGACGTTGGCCAGATGACTGGCGAGCTTACATTGTACTGGGAATCCCCACCGGAGGAGGAGAGAGCTACGCAGAAGAGATGAGAGATGGAGAGGCTGGATTTTTTTATGAGATTATTCGTTCGCCCGGATCTGCGCGCTCGGAGTAATCCCGCGACGATGCTCCGCAAAGTAGTTGCCGTTTATTAGTTGATGCTATTTTGGGCGGGTCTTGGCTGTTAAGACGATTGTACGATAAGCAGGACAACATCTCATTCAATCAATAATAGCTTCGCGCACATACATTTTTTGAAAAATGAACAGTTTAATTAATTAAATAGGATATTGTCTTTGAATGAAGTTTAATGCAATGGGAATTTGTATAGTCGTTTATCTTTACCTGACATATTATTATAAATTTGTATGATAATAATTTATTGTTGCCAATTAAAAATCATTATTGCAATATAATTGTACGCACAACCTTGCAAAATATAATAAGAGAATATGGATTAATTGTAATAAAGTAATTAAAATAAAATTGTAATATATAATGTATAAAAATCACGGAGCAATAATTCTTATCTATCAATTTAAACTCACTCGTATCTGGAGAGTCTCAGATAATAAATTAACTTGATATATTTAATTTTTCAGACAATAATTATAAGATAAGTTTCTTCGCTGAACAAATATACTAAATTGAAAAATAAAAATTTTTTTCAATGCATGCAATATTGCACGTGACCTTATATCTTATTCCTTACTAGAATTTCATTACTCTCTAACCTTCATGCGCTTACCGCAAACGTTTCACGTAACCGCATTTGAAGAGTGCAATGGTATAAGACACCAGACTAGCTGTACAGTGGCCTTATTAAAAATTAAAAATTACACGTATTTATTAAAAAATATATAATAAAACAATAACCTACAAAAAGAAAATCCAATCTCTTTAATAAAACAGATACAATAGACAACAACGGCGCACAGACTAAAAGCCCCTCGCGCCTACAAAGGCCCACCCATTCATCGATTGCCCCGAAGAAAGACCATTTCCTAATATGCTCCCCACAGAGACCATCTAAAATTCCATCTAATATACCGCTGCGTCACCTTTAGCATCCTCCCTCAAAACGGATGCAGCGCAAGTCTTGCCACTCTTTCTCTCTCTCTCTCTCTCTCTCTCTTAGCCTCGAGAATGATTTCGACGGATTCGCCGCGGCCGCGGGTGCGGAACGAATGCGCGTCGTGTCACCCGCGGCAGTCGCGCGGGCATCGCTGAATACAAATTAAACAAAGCCAACTAGGCGCGAGCTCCCACGTACCGCCGCCTACGGAGTCTTTACCCGTTCCAAGCTCGTCCTTTTCAACCTTTTCTTCGCTCGTATACTTATTCCGCGGGCGTGCAGCTCTCCCGAGGCGTCCTTAAGGATGTCGGGAGAGGAGAGAGAGGGGCTCGTGATTCCAAGATCGGACTATGGGGGTCACGTGGGCTGTGCCGGGGACACACGTGCGAGCGTTGGACGCGAGAGATGCTTGCAGCTGATACGGGAGGAATTCACTTTTACCCTGGGCTCTTTTCTAGCGATTAATTTTATGGGTTTCTATTAAATTGTTTACAAGTTTTTTAACTCGAATATCTTCGACTATTGAATTGATGCTACTTTTAGTATTAAATACTTGTTTTTTTTTTTTTTAATTTTATCTAAAAATTGCGTTAAAATATGCCGTGATCCATTGCATTCGAGGTTTGATGCGTTATTTTAAATTAAAAATTATATTAAAATTGTTGCAATTTTATCATACACGAATTCTCATTATGCGAATTATGCCATTGTAGATCCTGCACTTGATATTACGCGTATTAAATTTATTAAAGTATTAATTAACTGCCTAAGTCTCAACGCGATTGAAATTAAAGTTAAAATAATAAGAAGTAGGTCACGCAGCACACTGCCAGTCACGTAGTGCATTAAAAAGATTCGCCAACAAATCAGCATACTCGGATTCATTGTTTTCCACTTATGCGCGTATTTACGTATTCATCCGGCCATTCCCGTCCATTTATTTCCCTCCCCTCGTATTGGCCGCTTTTCCCCTCGGCACTTCCTAACTCGGCAGTACGGATCAACATCCATTTTTGGATAGATTTTTCGCGGCCGGGGAAGACGGAGAGGATAATTTATCGCTCGCGGCGCTGCGTCTTTCCTCGAAAAAGATATATTTTTCTTCTCGCGCCTTTCCTAGGCTCTCTCTCTCTCTCTTTCTCCCTTTTCTCTCTTTCTCGGGCTGCTCGATATTCAAAGCAGCGGTTCGGACGCGCGCCGCACGAACTCTCCTTTATCGCGATATTGTGCGGGCCGCATATTTTTCTTTTTACGAGTGGGGCTTTGAATTTTTACTAATTTTTCGAACGGAGATCATTGTCGTTGATATTCAGGAATAAGGTCGAGCCGCTCGACTCTTTACGACGGGAAATACGTCTTGCGAGTTCCTTTTTTTTTTTTTTTTTAAACGTAAGTACCGAGAAGAAATTTATGCTCGGTAGCCGAGTATATTTTTAGTATTGTTTTTCGTTTAAAATCTGTATTCAAAGTACATTCAAGTAAGTAACATTGGGAGATGAAAAATAAATTATACTATATTTAAAAGAACGCCTTTTTACATAAAAAAATATCCCTCCGATTTATACACTGAGAGAATTTTTGAGTAATAATAATCCCCTAAATTAGGCTAATCGCAAGACAATGCGATTTTCTGGATAATATTTAGCTCCTTTCAAGATAAAATTTACTCGAAAGAAAAAGTAAATATTATTCTAAAAGGAGCTAAATATTATCCAGAAAATCGCATTGTCCTGCGATTAGCCTAATTTAGGGGGTATAATTTTCACTCGAAAATTCTCTCAATGTAGAGAAAATTATTATTCAACCCAATTTCAATTTATTCAAAAGCCTAAATACAAAACATCACCTAAAAAAAACATCGTCAACCCAGAAAAGTAGGCTCCCGCGGCCGAAGAACCGTTAATCCCCCTGAACGCGCGACAGTGCAGGAGAGGGATTAAGTGAGCCGCACGACGTCGGGCTGCAATATAGGGTTCGACGCTTTGCGCCGACCGCAGAAGGGGGGCTTTAATGCCCAACAACGACGGGGCTATCTTGACCGCGAACTGGCACCGAACTCGAGCTCCGCCAATGTCGCACGTCTGTCCGGCTAATCGTCACTGCAGCCGCGCAACGGAGATTCCGCTCCTTGCTGCCCCCCACCGTCCGTGTAAATCAATTTCCGATAGTAATCGCTTTTGCTTTTTCGGATCGGGATATCGGGTAAAGCGGAAGAGTCGCGACCGCGTAATGGAGATGTTTAATACGTCGTTAAGTGAGAGACTTTTGGGAATTTGGGGGGTAAAGAAGTTCTGATTTTGGCTTCTGCTTAAAACCTAAACAGCTTTTCGATTTAATTGTGGCACAAAAAAAATTTTAACCTATTTTAATGTAAAATGTTTTTCCTCTATAAATCTCGCTTGAAATTGAAACTATTGTTTCGCTTAAATTCCGTAAAATCACGCGCTGCGACGAACGTCTACTTCTCTGTAGCTCATTGTGCCGGTAACCCAACACTCCTCGCTCTCGTTTCCAATAGGTGCAGTATCAATATTCCCGCGGCGCGTTGCGAAAGAAATCGGCGGCTCTCTCGCAGTGCACGAAACGCGAAGCCACTTGACTTTTAACCCCGCCGATATACCCTCGTCAATCTCCCGAAGGCGCGCGCCGTATTTACGCTCGCTAAGCTCGCTCCCAATTTCCAGCATTGTTTATCGACGACAATACCGCCGCCGCCGCCGCGAGAGTCCCGAAAGTATAAAGCACTCGCGGTTTACGCGATTTTAATGGGGCGAACTCGCATATTTAAAGGCTGCAGCCGGGGTGGCTTCAACGTCTGCCTACCGCGTTTACGGCTACAGGCGACGGGCTCTATCCGTCTCGCGAGGAAGCGCAATAAAGCGATCGAGCCGCGGTATGTGCGAGTCGAGGAATTTAATGAAGTGTGCGGTTCTTAGCGCGGGGAGATTGCAGGGAACGGCGCGGCTTCCGTTACAATTTTGATTTTATAGTATTTTGCGCCGAGAGCGGGGATTAGAATCAGAGATGAAATCCGTTAAAATTTGATTGGAGCCGCTCGCGCTGGGGAATATTAGATGGAAAAGTGGGTTAGTAATACGTTTTAGTAAAATAGTGTCCGCCGTGGAAAATTAACTATCGGGGTGGATTCAACTGCGAAGTTATAGGGTGTTTGAGAAGAGATGGAGTTTTTAAAGTACTTTTGTCCACTTATATTATTTGCCTTGATACATTATTCTCTCTTGGTAATGATATTAAACATTCATTTTCTTCACTCTCCATGAACTTTTTGTTAAAAAACTTAATAATGGAATTATTAACTAATCCTATTAAAGAACACTCTACGTTAATAACGAGCGATTTTCATGTAATCTTCGTTGCAACATTTAACATTAGCCAAGTTAATTATATAGGTTCATAAATGGCGCAGTTGATTTATCCAAAAACGATTATAAAATGATTATTCCCGTATAATATTTCCCTGCTTAAAAATCAAAGTAGCTTAAAATAATAACCATTTAAAATCTACTTCGATATTACTTCCTTTAAAATTCAAGTGTAAACGCACCAATTAACAGAGACACATAAATATGCGAGTTCGATCGTATCTCGGTCCGTGTAACGCCTCGATAAAAGTTCGACTAGACTGATCGACCCAGCTTTGGCTTTTCGAGCCCCGAAAAAAAAGTGGAGAACCTGCAAAAAGGTTTAAAAAAAAAAAGCTCCTAAAAAGAGTCAATTTTTCAAG
This sequence comes from Ormyrus pomaceus, assembly GCA_900474385.1. Taxonomy (NCBI): domain Eukaryota; kingdom Metazoa; phylum Arthropoda; class Insecta; order Hymenoptera; family Ormyridae; genus Ormyrus; species Ormyrus pomaceus. The sequence goes on from UCOM01001263.1 coordinate 29,804, forward strand.
GCAGCCAAGCGTTCTTTCGCGCCACTCGGCTTACTAATGCACGATTGCAATCCATCCCCCGTTTTCCCGAACTGTAAAACATTCATCGCGTTGAAAGGCGCCGCTCGGCTGTTTTATTCACCTCGCTTCCGCAGGGCTCCCCGTCCGGGTGTGCGTGAGTTTGTATATGAGGGACCGATCGCACTTTATCGCGGTAAGACGGGGAGAGGCCCGTCGTTATAAGATATTTAGCTCGCCCGTCCCCGGGAAGTGCGCGACTTTTTTCCCCCCGGAAATTATTGTGACTCGTTGCAGGCTGTCGTGGCTGAATTTCGATTAAAGCACAATGCGCGATTACGATTTCAGGATCAGCCGGGCGGCGGCATGAATTGCTGTCATTTGAGCGCCGAGTGAATTCGCTGCTTTATTGAGGCGGTTTGTGCTATTTACGAAGGGTTTAGAAGATAAGTTGAAAATGCTCGTTTTATCACAAGATTATGCGCCGCGGAAATAGAGTCTATTTATTACACTGATTAATTGAATTGTAGTCTATTTGTCTTTCAGAATGTTATAATACGATACATATAATGTATTATCCCAAAATTGTATTTAAATAATAAATATTAGATAGAACTAGATATAATAATACTAGATATGATAATAATAGAGTATTATGATTTGAAAGCTTATTATTTAACTTTGATTAAATTTAACATTGAATAAACTTTAGAACTGCAGATTAATTAATATTTGATTGTATTCATATTTACTCATATAAATGTATACTCAAGTGAGCAGTAAAAATAAATTCAGTAAATAATATTTACTTATTTTTGCGTTGAAATAAAGACGCTGGAAAAATGTTTTCTTTTACCCTTTTAAAAAATGATAAATCACCTGATAAAGGCAAAAGTTGAAATAGTCTTTTTATCCAATACCAAGTCAAGAACGCTCAAACAAATTGCATTGAATGAACTTTTTTTCATTGCTCCGACGTGAAGGAGCCTTTTTTGCCTGCTCTTTACATTCGTTAAATCAATATAATAAAAACGCAATACACTGCAATTTCATGCAAGAATCCCACTTCATTTCCCTAAAAAATAAACAACCGAGTACTCTTATCACCAATCGCCCAATCTCTCGCGAAGCTAAAGCCCCCAAAAAAGTACACTGAGAACAATTTTTTGTAAAGATTAAGATTTTTTTTTAAATTACTATTTTAATGGTACTCGGAGGACAGATTCATATTTTAATAATTTTTACCGCAATTTTAGTATTTATTTGCAACATATTTCGTATATTTTACGATAATTTCACGTTGATTTAATAATACTAAAATTGCGGTAAAAATTATTAAAATATGAGTCTGTCCTCCGAGTACCATTAAAACAGTAATTTAAAAAAAAAAAATCCGAATTTTCACAAAAAATTCTTCTCAGTGCATACAAACAACAGCGAAATTCTCCTCGTCGGAAAAGCAGTCGCAACAAAAGTCCGCGTGTAATCACGTGTTAGCAGGGATAACCGTAGGATACCGTACGTATACGCTCGTGTCCACCGCGAGGAAGGCACGACGGACTATCGCGTTACAAGGTCCCGGGGTACACGTGTCTCGCGTGCCCGGGACGCTCGCGGTTACTTACTTCCTCGTCGTCCGCCGTTATACTCGGACGTAAAGGCAGACGACACCTACAGCATCGCGCAGTGCAATTATTCATCGGCTGTTTGCGAGCGACCGGCTCTTTTGTGCAAGTCGAGAGATTTCGGAGGGAGGGTCTTGTTGCCGATGGAAATGGGGGGAGTTCGGGAGCTGCTTCGGATAGGGTATTCGATAGATTTGTTGTGTAAATCAATAGATTTGTTGATTAGGGCTGAAAAAGATTTGATGATGATGCTGTTTATGTAACTGTGAACTTTGAGCTTTGGCTAATTATGCTGCTTTGATATCAGTTATGCCGCGTATCGTTAAGCGGAGATAAATGGGCGATGCCAAGCTGAATGGTGGTCGCGTATTCATAGCTTGCGCGTACAGTCTAGTAATTAGCACTGTTATACATCGCGTAATTAGATCTTTTAAGAAATATGCAACTCACAAGCCGTCCCTAGTTTTCACTTTTTATCTTTTATTTATTTAAAATTACTTTTGTTTATTTATAATGAGGACACTAATCTTATTATAAAATTTTCTTTTGGAACATTGGGTTTTAAAACGCACCGCTGTTTTTGATGTTTAAATGCCTTTAATATTTTTTTAGAATTATACGCATATTCACATTATCAAAACAAAATAATAGAGAGCAGATGTAATAACATCTTGCCCGTCGTTGATATAATCTTGCCAATTAAAAGACTTTTTCCTCGAACCCTTATTACCAGCATTTCAATTGCAAAAACCATTTGCCCCTCCTAGAAACGAGAATAAATCAAGGACGGAGGAAATTTTCAATTTAAACTCGAGATCGTAAAGACTGTAACGTGGCAGCGGCGGCGGCGCGCGGCATTGTGCACAGCGCGCGATTAGTACAGTGTCGCGCGCCGCTGCCAGAAGAATAGGAGGCGCAAAACGACGCGGAAGATATTGGAAATATCGAGTGCCGCAGCGCCGCTCGAATCACGTCGTCGCAGGGCTCGGATAACAGCTGCGTCCCCCGTCCGTGCTTTTACCCCCCGACCCGGCTTTTCCCAGAGCTTCGTCGTAAACGTTCTCGCGAGCGTAAACTTACAGGAGTTTAGTTATGAATAGGAGAATTTGTCGCGCCAGCCCCGGGAACGTGAGGCTTTTTCCGGGGGGAGCTACTTTTGAAGGCTGCACCGGGGATTAATCGGCCTGGACGTAGATGCATAAGGAAGTGTCGCCTGTTAATTTTTAAGCCCTCGAGTTTCTCGCGTTTGTAAGCGCTGCTTGGCAGGTCTTTGGCTTGGTGCTTGTTTATTTGAAAGATTTTTTTTAGTGAAGTTATTAAAAAAAAAGACGATTAAACGATACGTATATTTTTATTATTGGAAATTCTTTTTGCCTTTTGAAAAAGAAGTGCTTTTTTCTATAGAAAAATATCCGGCTTCTTCCGAAAATAACGCAAAAAGATTAAAATATTTTTGATAAAAAGAACTTTCGAAAAAGAAGTTTATTTTAAAAATTAAAATACGTGCGTCCAAATTATTGCTTTAATTTAATCAAATTAATCTCGGTATTGAGTAACAAAATTTATTAAATTAAAAACATTTCCTTTTGAACAAAAATTAATAAACAAAATAAATATTCCATTCAAAGATAAGTCAAGTAACTGTTCTTTACAAAATATGAAAAAAAAATCTAAACAGAGCAAACTTTATGTCATAGCGAATTGATTTTTATTTCTTTACAGAAAATGAAGTCCCTTGTAAAAGAAGCGAAGTAAATAAAAAAAAAAGAGCCGATCGTCTATAGAAAACTCGACGGAGCGATATAAAAGACATGCATACTCATTTCTCCCCTCTCCTTCCGACTCGCTGCAATCGAAGAGTTTCGTTTCGACTGCAATCTGCCTTTTTTCTCGAGAGCCACTGTTGTTCCTCGGACAACCACAAGCCATAGCGCATATCGATTCTCTCGCGCAGCCACCCTTTTCTGCCTTTGCAAAATGTTTTGCCTCTCCCTCTATCCTCAGTTTTTTTCCTCGCTTTATTTTTCCAGCGGCACCGACATGCTGCGCAGTATTGGATCAGTGTCGATTTTCCCGTCGGTTTCTTTGTCTCCTCTTCTCCATTCTCCGAGTGAACTCGCTGACAAATTGATGGAAATTCGATTTAATGCGACTCCGTTAATATGAATTATTTCGAGTTAGTTTTTAAGGGGGAGATAATGGATTTTTTTTACAGCGCTGTGTAATTCTCTAATTATCCAGAGGACCGTATAAATAATTACTGTTTAAAATCTTTTACGCGCTGACATAACTGAAAGTACAATATTTTAACGTGAAAAATTTTGCAATCAATAATGCCATGTCAAGTTTGCTACAAATTGCGCAAAAACACGTGAAATGACACATTATCAATTTTTAGCTTCCACCCGAGTAATGAAAACATGTAAAAAAAAAAGCATAAATTTGCATCCAAAATTTCCGTCGCGTTAAAAGCAGAAATTTCCATCCCACCGAATTCATAATAATTTACTCGAAAATATTTCTGCCAATTATCATTAAAAGTCAAACACTCGACGAACAATTCATCAAATCAGCAAGAGACACATCAATATGCCAGCAGCCGCTCAAAAAAATAATTGGTTAAACGAACTTTCCCAAGCTCTCGGCGCGGGAGCTCCTCTCGGCGTCGGTATTTTCCCAAGTAAAGTCCCCATTCCTCTCCGGACGTTAGCGTCGTACATATGTCGGAGTGCTTTCCTCCTTATTTACTCCCGCGGCGGTCAGTCGCAATCTTGCTTAGCAGCCTCCTCTTTTGTGTCCTTTTATTTTCGCCGGGCTCCCGCAACTCTTTTGCCTTTCTCTCTCTCTCTCTCTCTCTCTCGTGCGCCGGGCACAAAGAGAGTCGCTTCCGTCGACTCGACGAGTGCACGTTTTTCTCCCGTCGTCGCGGACACGAGTCGGTAATCGCATCCTTATCGCGCTTACAAGCCCTCGAGAGAGAGAGAGAGAGAGAGAGAGAGAGAGAGAGAGAGAGAGAGAGAGAGAGAGCACGACTCTCTGTCGAAGTGCGCTCAAATTAATGCGCATGTCTATGGCTGAGAGAAACCCTCGTCGGATTCGAATGCACGCCGCTCTTTACTCGCGGAGGGCAAAAATTGGATTTTTAATCGCTGCTGCTGCTGCTGCTGCCTTTTTGTAGGAGGATTCGCGAGCTGATGATTTGTCGGTGTTTGCTTTTCAGTAGGTAACGTTTGCCTACGACTTTTATGACCTTTTGGGTAAAAGGAGTTTAGAGTAACTTGTTTTGTTTTTTTCGTGTCGTAAAAGAGATTTATCTTTCTCATTCTTAACTGAATGGGTAAATAGTAGAAAGAGTAATCCAGCTTTATGCATTTTCTTTTCAAGTAACATATTTAATAATTCGTCTGAACTAATAGCGCATACTTGGAAAGGTTTTAGCAATCAAATAGTTGGTGCACTTATCAGATTGTACAACGTACAAATTTTTAGAATTCGAGTAAATAAACTAAATATCTACGAGCGAACTAAAAGCATTGCATTGTGATTAAAAATCTTCTGTCTCCTGTACGCCGCCGTAAAAAATAAATTGCTCTGGAAAACATATAAAAGACGAAAAATATTTTATTTCACGCAGAATTTTTCGACGTACAACATATAAAATTCTTATCAAAATGAATAACTGCAGCATCCAAATAAATCTTTTAATAAATTTTTAGAAAGTAGAGTTTAATTCATATTTATTTCCCTTTTTGTACTTTATGCAACTCATTGTACATCTCGAGCGATAAAATAGAAATATAAAATTAATAAAAAAATAACCACCTCTTAAGAACAGTGAATCATCCGCAGCGTTCTAAACTAATTAAATAAGAATTAACCTAAACCCACTACAAATCTTTATTCTGAGCAACTCGAATTAATATATTCGTAAAAATATAAGACTCAGTCGTAGCCCCCAAATACAGGCAAACCTCCAGGCCAGCCTCGAAAAATCGCGTTGAAAAGCGAGAGCCCGCGATTAATTAACTTGTTATCGCGCGACCGGCTAATTTGTCGCCTATGACTCGTGCTTTAATAATCAGGTTGTTACGCGAGAGCGCCATTTGTTTGGCCTACATGCGCGCACGCGCCGCCGCCGCCGCGTTAGAGAGTGCGGGTCTTCAATTTACTGGCGAACTGGATACCTTTTGCGCATTCATGCCGGGTGCTCCGGCCGGGAGACAATTGCGTCGATGCGTCGCGCGGATTTATTAAATAAGCACAGTCGTTTTCTGGCAAAGTTTGTAAACGGCGTTGTTGAACTAGCGATGGGTTGGTAAGCTGATTGAGCGAAATAGAAAATGATATTCGACCTGCAGTTTTATTTTCAAATAGATAAGTAGTTAGAATACTTCTGCGAGTCACACACAGCTGCTCTACACGCAAGCCAAGATCGCCGTCAATTATCATTTAGCTTCGACTTGTCTGCATAATGTAATTGTACTCCTTCGATTGCGCTTCCGCTGATTCATATCATATTCACCATTCTTCCATCGCACAAGTCAATTTTGTTAATTTAGCAAATATTACATGCTCTGCTTCAAGTCCCGACCGTCGCTTTTCGTTCAAAGTCGCAGTCTTAAAACCGCAACACCTTATAATACTCTGAAAAACGCAAATTATTTCCACAATACCGGCTCCCTAAAACTTATCAAGTTTCGTTTGACATCGAAAAAAAAAAATGAGCCTAGCCCATCTCCTAGCGCCTCCTCCGTAACGCGGAGAGCGATGCAGAATGATAAAGCTCGCCGCTTTTCCCGGCGCGTTTAACCGCGTAAAACCCGCGTTTCCTCGGAGTGAAAGAGTCGCTGCAGTTTCCGAGGCCCTGAATGGACGCGCTTTTATTTTCAACCTGGCCGGCTAAGGGTTCAAACGCGCGAGGAAAATGCCTCGGACTCTTTCATCGGTGCCGGCTGCGCGCTGCTCCTCTTTTCTTCCCTGCGAAACCGTCCTTTTTTCCGCCCTTTTTTCCCCGGAGCTCCCAGATATTACGGACTGTTGTTCGTTGCTAAAAGGATGTTAGGTGCGTGCGGCGGGAATGAATAAGCTCGGCATTTTCCGGTGAATGGGAACGGTTTTAGAACGAGGATCGAGAGTGGTGTAATGGAGGTCGAATCATTTCAGGGAATTCTTTAATTTATACGAGTAAGAATTTTACTCCGCTGAATTAATTTTCTTACTTTTATTAGAAAAGTATTACCGACGAAAACTAATTGAAATTTCAGAAGTGGTGCAGCGCGTAAAGCTTCATCGATCTACAAATCTTTTATATAATCTAATTTCAGAATCAATTTGTCAATATCGAACGTCAAAAAGTTGTACGCCTGAAAAAATAATTCAATTAAGTACATAGCTTTTTCCTGCTTAAAATCTACGATAAATATGTGACTGTTAAATTGGTTTATTGAGTTTAATGCATTATAAAAATGGATTCTAAAAGTAATATTATTTCGCTCACTTCGTAGAATAACCGTGGAATCGACAAGGGGAACGTGAGTACGCAATCACGGTGAACCGAAATTTAGTGGCTTTCCCAGTGTTCTATCCTAAATTAAATATGAAATAATATATAGGTAAAATGATTAGAGCTGATTTCTGCGAAGGTTATTGATTTCCGCATATTTGCATTAATCACCAGGACTGTTTCAGAAGTGTATATATCTCGGCGTTATAAATGAAAATTTTTACTTTTTAATTATTATTTGTACTATTTTATGTATTATTCGGTATTAATTATGCAATCCAATAAAGGCACCTCTTATTCACCTTGTATTAACTTAATTATCTGCTCACTTTTGTCATACTATCTACGTGCACGAAACCAATTAAAAAAAAACTCCTCTCTATTCCGATATGCACAGGCCATTTTGCAACTTCGTAACGAATTTTAATTGTCCTCCGCCTTAAATTTTCATTCCAACAAACATTTCGCAGTTCAGCCATCATGCAGTACTTTAGTTTTTTCGTTCCTATACGGTGAAAGGCCAGCGAGATCCGAGTAATAATAAACGTTGTCGGAGTACGAGTGCTGGGACTAGTAAACGATATGCCCTAAAATTTACAAAGTTTTAATTAAAAACGTAGCTTTCAGGCCGCGTTAAAACTGCTGTGAACTCTTTCGGCACTTCTGTTACACGCAAGTGATATGCTGGCTCAAATATTGGGTAGGAAATGAATTTAAACTGGTCGAAAAATTTTTCAATATTTATCAAACATTCAGTACTCGAGCGAGTTTTTGTTTTTGCTACGTTGGCTGTAATTTCTGAGGTAATGAGTATACACTTTTAATGAAGGTATAATGCTTATGAATTTCAAGTACTTGCGATTTTGAATAATTGCTTATAAAGAAGGAAGTATACGTAGATGCAGTTTTTTGTGTCCACACTCGATTACGCTTGATAAAGTATTCAACTCCAGGAATCATGCCCAATTATGCATAAACGTATATGTATGTGGAAAATGAATATGCATGAAGACTTACGAAGATGCCACAAATGTATAATGTTACCGAATACTGGGCATTAAATGAAAATGCATTTGTTGAATTCTTCCTTGTTTTTTCTTTTATTTATTTTGTATTGTTGATCGACAAAAAAATAAACAAAATCTTTATTGAAACACTGAAATGTTTTTTTACAGGAAAAAGGAGTACTTTGTTTCATTCAAATACATTTTATTTGTTCACTATGAGAGTAAATAAGAAAGTTTGGATCAAAAGTTATTTAAAGTGCTCAAATGATATAAACCTTTAAATAAAATTTAAAAATAAGTCCATATTTTTTACGTAAAAATTCAAGTCCTTTTATAAAAATTTTACAAATAAATCTAATTTTATATAGATAAATTATCATTATACGATCTGAATCACATTTGCATATCAAATAACTTTCTAATCACGTAATTATCCAATTCTCATTATCGACACAGTCAACAAACATATAGTCATCCGATATTCCATTCGAAATCCAAACGCGATCGACAAAATTACCATCAAATAATCACCCACTACACCCCCTCGAAGCCGAAAAAATCCCCGAGTTCATCTCGCGCAATTCCCCAAAGCACCGCGGAGGACTGTTACAGAAACGCGCGAAAATCAAAGGTGGCTCGATTCACAGAAGCCCGGCGAGGGCCACCTCTGGTGAGAGCCGCGTCTCGGATTTCGCAGCTCCGCGCAATCTCAAGAAACACAGACTCTCGTCGCGGTTCACCAAAACGGAACATTGGGTTAGGCCGCGCTTGACCGAGCCGAGAGGCAAGACTTGCGCGCCGAAGAGATTTATCGCCTCTCACGGCCCGGTCGGCGTGGCGCCCCCCCGGCTTTGACGTGACTGCAATTAAGCGGAGGAGGCGGCGACGACGGGCTAACCTTTTATCGAGCCCCGGCCCGGAGCCTCTATCTCGACTAAAAGCTCGCCTCTCGCCTTTGAGGAGACAGGGCTAAAGCTCGCCGCGATTCCTGTTGCTGGTTTTTATCTTTATTTTTCTTAATTTAAGGCTGTTGCGGCGTCGAGGTGGAGCGGCGCCTGGAACGGTGTGAACATTAACTTAGTTTCTTTACAAGTGTTTTCGATTGCCGCGTGCTTCAATTAACCGTTTTTTAGCAGTATAATAGCTCTGGCACCGTAATGGCATATTTTTTATCGCGAATTTCAATTCAAGAAGCTGGAATTTTCAAAAATGAATATAAAGCGATTTTACGAGAAAAATTTCGATTTTCCCGTAAAAATTCGCGCGCGACACGCGAACTTTAAACTAGTTTTTAAATCAAGCGCCGCTCGGCGCAATCGCTTACTTTGACCCCTTGGAAAAGACCAACGCAAACACGGTGCGCCGCGCAATCAGAATCTCGCTAATGAGACAAGCATATTTATATTATAATGCAGATTGTTATCTTGAGGCTTTTCGCGGCGAACGTTAACGGGCGCATAACTTTTTCAGATAATCGGCCTTGACGACCTGACGCCCAGCTAATTTGTATACAATTAAGCCGCGAGATAAACCCAGAACAAAAACTCACTCTGCCTCGTTAAAAAGTTGTCAAGATCGGGCGTTTTAATCCCCTTGATGTAATAGCAATGGCATTCAAACAATTTATCAAACTAAATTATTATATATTAGTATTAAAGCAAGTATAATAGTTGGGTCAATCACCAAGTACCTGCCACTAACTAGCCTCTTTAGTTTAGTTCCGAAACTGTCTAAACTACAGTTACCAGTCAATAATAACTTGTACTTGAATTACTTCTCCTAAATCTAGTTGAGCTGGTAAAGTATCCACTTACAAAAAGTATATAATAAATCCGAGAATTTTCATTCCTCCCCACCGTCAAATTCTCGCGTAAAATTAAAAACAATTGCTTGTAATCGCCAGCAATTCGGCACCGCCGAAATTAACGACTCGGCACTTGCAAAAGAAGCAGCCCATAAACCTCCAGCTCCCCCCGCAGAAGTCCTCCCGAGCCTCTCGCCAAAGCGCTTTCACGTACGCACAGCGTAACGCGAGTGTAACTCGCGGAATACGCGATTACAGGAGGCGCAGCGGCAAAAGTACCTTATTACAACTTCGCCGGTACTTTTCGCCCTTACAGGCGCGCGTGCTCGGCATCCGCTTTATACGCAGCGTCGCCGCTCGCCCCGGAATGTTCAACGCGGAGTAGGAGTATATTTATACACGCGAGCGATATTCAGGAGGGCGAGAGAGAGAGAGCGGGGGATTAGAAAGAAGCGCGCGCGAAAAGCTGGGCTTAGCGCGCGAAATGCAATTTGAGCGAGCGACGAATGAAATGCGCGCCCTTCGCGTGTTTACTCGCGCGGCTTATATTCAGGCGGGCGAGGCGGGCTGCAGTTTACGCGTTTTTTTTTATCGCGTCGCCGCGGAGCGGCTGCAATGTGAATCACATTGTTTTACGAAGCGCGGTGTGCCCGGGTGACTTAATAAGTATCGTGCGCTCGACGAGAATGAAGCAATTAGAACTGTGTGCTCTCTTTTGCGCTTGATGCTCACTTGATCTTTACTTGGAAATTAAGGTTTATACATCGCGTAATTTTCATACAATGCGCGAAACGTATAGACAATCTGTAATCATGTACTACAGTTATTATGAAGTGGTAAGTAGACAGGCGAATTCCATTACATAAATTGAGCTGCTTTAAGCATCTCGTTCTCAAGGATTATTCGTCAACTTTGAACAAATTAGACAATAAAAATATAACCTTCATTTATTTTCCAACTAATGAAGCATCAAATTTGAATGCCATTGAAAACATTCCAAATTGAACTCTTCCATTCTCCCCGTAATTCAAAACAAACCGTTACCGCGTAAATCATCAATCCCTTACGTAAATTTTTTCCAGCGCTTAGCCTCCACCGCTTCTGCACGGGCCGAAGGAGGAAGCGAGGACGTTGCAAAACACTCGCGAAAAGCAAGAAACGCCAGTTCGGAGCCTCTCTCTCGCGAATAAAAAAAGGAACGAAAGAAGGCGAAGGAACGGCCTGCGCTCCCCCCAGGAAATGGAAACTCGAGACGTGTCGAGACGAGCGCGCGGAGCGAATCGCGCAGCCGCGGAGGGTCGGAGGATTTTTTCAAAAGACGAGTGTGCCAGCCGCCTCGGGAAAGGTGGCCCTTCTTTTTTTTTATTTTTTTGAAGGAAGTTCACGAGCGCCCGAGAACTCTTAATGGAGCGCCCTTGTGGATTTTTAAAATTGAATATTGCTGCCGAGCGTATTTTTGAAAGTGTCATCTGCTCTGAGATTTCGGTTTTGAAAGCCAAGATTTTTTGAGAAATTGAGAAAATAGTCGCGAATGCTCTCGTGTATTATGCAGCTGCAAGTGGGCGAAGGTCGGGTTGAAACAAATATTTAACCACTTTTCAAATAAAGTGAGAATTCAGCAAGTTATATTTCACGCGGCGCGCAGCGAAGGCAAAAGTCGCGTTTGAAAAATCCGGTCCGGCGGGGACTTAAACAATGAAAAATTGAAGGGGGGCGCGGAAAAAAATTCCGCGTCCCGACTAAATTATAGAAGCCCGCGAGAGTCGCGGTGATCGATGCCCTAAGCCCTAACGAGAGGATAAGCATCGAGGCATTAATCTTGTTGCTCGCGCGGAATAAAAACTAGAGCGAAGCAAAAAAATCTAACACTTCCCCCCCGTGTTTCCCGGAATTTCGAAAAATTTATATTGCCCTTTTATTTTTAAAACTCGGCAGGTCAGTCACTTACTTCGTCGTGTGTTAGGTGCACGTGCATGCATATTTTTATGCAGTTTAACATAATGATTATCCGGAGTAAGCGGCCTTTTTACGTACGGATATAATGCTTAAAAAAAGTCTGGTTATCTCAGACACGCAAGTATATACGTAGCGTTTTATCCAGATTTCCCTCCCGGGTGTATTGTATTCTAGATTTTTTTATAATTTATTAGTTTCTAATTATGCTAAAAATATAATAATTAATATACTTTGTATTATCAGGGAAAATGTTCTGAATGTAATTAAAGCATAAATTAGTTTAATTATTTTGAATAAATAAAACTCCTCAAACCTCGCTTCTTTATTGTTCTTTCATTTGATTTCCAATTCTTCAACTTACAGTTTGCCAACGCATTCATTAAAATTCGATAAAATTTCAATAATCGAAATCCTGCTCATCACCACCAACTCGCCCAAAATCTTCCAACATCTAAGAAGTAGGCTGGCCCACCGAAACCCAGCCAAAGAGGGGCTTCGTAGCGTCGCGCTCGCGAGCAATGCGGCGTACGAGGACTAATTCTGATCTGTCGGCGCTCGTTAATCATCGACGACTAAGACGGATATCGACGAGACGAGTGCGTTATCACCGCTCGGCCTACGCCGAGGAGCGACGATCTCTCACGGATCCTCCTTCTTATCGTGAAGCGCCGCCGCCGCCGCCGCCGGTCGCCCTGACAAATCGTTCGCCGGATTACCGGTTATATATATGTACGCGGAACGCGGCGGTTATCTACCCCTTAATACTGCCGAGGACGGACGCGACGCGCGAGAGGCTGCGCCTTTTTATGCTGGGCGGAAGCGCGGTTGAACGATCGGCGAAGATTTTCTGCGAGAAATCAGAAAATGTTGTCTCCCCGTGACGGATCATTTTTCCCGATTAGGCTTCTGGATTGTTGGAGATGTTCGGTCAATGTTGCGGAGATCGTTCTTTTTTTTCGAGCGGACCTTGACTATTATTGAGATTGATTTTCGTATTTATGTCCTTGTAATTTAGTACTGATTAGGGAATGTATCAAAGGTTTATTATAGGGTATGATTAGTTGAAATATTATTCTGTTCTTAAATCCTTTTTTCTCAAATTTTGTTGTTGTTCTTTTAAAATATAAATAACTTTTGGGATTAATAAATTTTGTTAAGAACCCTAAAATGTTCAAGTATTTAAATTGAAATTCCATATATATTTTATTTAATTTTAACATCTTTTCGAATACCGTTAAATATTTGAAATATTTGAAAATTCTTCAAACTTCGTATTAATTTGTTCATAAATTAATTTTTACGAATTGAATCAAATTCACTTTTTTATTATACCCAACAATTGTATTTCTCAAAAAAAAAGAGCTTTTTTACACTACCATCTTTCCAAAACAAAATTACTGCAAAAATTCAAACTACCCTCAAAGCTAATTTAACTTTGACAATAGAAAATATTTGCCGAGGAAGAAAGTTGAATACATCGAACGAAGACCCTTCCCCGGCAAGAAACACATTCCTTCCAGGCGTTTGCTCTCCCATTTTTCAGTAAAAAGAGAGCCCTAGAAAGTCAGCGGGATCCATCATCGATCTACTTATCACGGCAGCGCGCGCCTTTACCCCGGCCTGATTTTTTGGTCGCGCGGGAAAGACAAAGCGGAGGTCGGGGGACTCGAAGCGGCCCGGAGGCAACGAGCGACAAGGTCCTCGGCGGGCGCAAAAAAAAGAGAGAGAGAGAGGGATGACGCTGTTACGGCGGCATATAAAAATAGACGCGGCGTTCCGGGTCAAGCCGACAATTAGGCATCTGGCAGCGGCTCTGGCTTTGGCCCCTAAGAATATCCAAACAAATGAAGTGACTCCTCCTCCTTCGGCGCTCTCTCCTCTCTCTCCCTTGTTGCGCTTTTAGGCTAAAGTACTCTCGGGCTTTTCTGTTTAATGCAGCGAGACTTATTTGCATAATTAGTTTACCTGCTTCATCGCTCTTAATGATTTCATTATTTGTGTGCTCAGGCGAATCTTCTGTTTACGCTGTTACTCAAATAATTCAATTAGGTTTTCTATTTAAGCATAGGCTAAGAATCTTTTATGCTGGCCGCGATTCAACGAATATTGTAACTCAAACTTTATTGGACGAATTTCTTATCTACTTTATCAAAATCAGTCATGTCATATATTAAGCAGCGAATTTTTCTCTATTTACGCAGCCATTACATCCACTGAAGCATATAGGTAGACTCAACAATGGTATATATTAAGAAAATATAATTAATCACCGTATATTTACAAAAGTTCTAACCTCTCTCCCAGCCTGAACAGGTCACCTAATTCACTTCTTCATTCAAGAAAAATATGAGAAAACGTCTCCAAACAGTCCGCAGAAAATCAATCTTTGTCTCCTCTCTCTCCCCCTGCCGACGCCTCCGCTCATTTTCCCCGGGCAACTTTCGGGGATTCGAAAAAGTAGCCCAGATATATATATAATACAACACGTGAAAGCATTTAGCATGCGCGCACCGGAAAAAGGATGTCCCCTCGGTAACGAGAGCCGGCCCCAAGATTTCGCCGGGCGCCGCGCCCGAAACTTCGGAAGAGGAGAGAGCGGCGAAGGAGAGATATATCCATCAATTATTTTTTCTCCTCCATTATGTCGCTTGTTGCCGCGCCGCGGCTGGGAATCGCGGAGCGAACTTCGGCCGGTAATGATGTGCGGCTTGAAACAATTTTCTTTTTTTTTTTTTTTTTCGAGCCCTGCCCGGGATTACGAAATTCTCCTTTCCACCTCGAGCGTTAATTAAAACAAAGTGCGGGGCTTTCTTGGGAGTTTCGAAGAGTATTTAACTTCGGCGGAGGATTGTGGGATGTTCGTTTAAAAATAATTAAATATACATTTTTTATATTAATTATATATTGATTTGGTTTAGGAAGCATCATCTTTGTACATATATCTTTATTACATATTATTTTTTGGTTGATCTAACAAGGAGAGTATACGACATATGGGTAATGGATTTTCCTGTAACTTTGGGATATGTTTTCTAATGTTAAAATATGAAGGAAGCCGCGTCCGTTCGGCCTAACGCTCGATTTTTCAAAAGTTATGTGCTCTTTTAGCAAAAATCTAAGAAAAATCGATTTTTGTTTAATCGCTTATAATTTCTTAACTATTAACGGTACAGTATTTTAACTCCCCGCATTTGAAAGGTGAGATCAAATCCTATCGATTAAAAAAAA
>UCOM01001264.1:0-45045 GCA_900474385.1 Ormyrus pomaceus
CTCTCAAATTTGTGTGCATTTCAAAATCATTAAATGCATCATCATCCAAGTGAGTAGTTAAATCAACTAATAAACTATTTTGCCTTGTGCTTTCTTTTTCCGCATTTGAAATATTTTCACTTTGACTTCTATCTCTGTAACTTGGCCCGCTTGTGTTGGAAATAAGGTCAATGCAGGTTTTAGATGTATCGTAGACTGTTCCTCCAGTATCAAAAGCCAATAAACTTCTGCATTTATAATACTTAAAGTTTCCAGCATTTGGTATATCCATTTCTATAAATAATAATGTTAAATTAAAAGTTTGCAATCATTAGAGCTTGCAGTTTATAGATAAAATAGTATTTAAAATTTTCAAACTTTAGTTAAAAACGAAATATCCATCCTTTCATGGTTTACATGAAAAAATGAACACTTTCATTAAAGATTTCAAAGTTTTGCTTTCATAGCATGACATAAACTTTATTTATTTACAACTTTTTGTGATTAATATACCTTTTTTATCCTGCAAATGCACGTATTAATTTAGAATTACATTAAATAACGAAAAAAAAATATAACGACATAGCGAATCGACCACTTGTTGCAACATGTACATGCATCAAAATGCAGAGCGCGCTTATTAATTTACTGTCATTGTTGTGGCATCTACCAACAAGCCATCCTCTATAACTACTTTGAAAATCGAATAATTTTTCAAAAGCACGCTAATCGCAGCCTTCAATTATGGCTCCGATCGACCAACTTTTATTGCGTGAAGGTGCCATCTTGACCGATCACTCTGATCAAGAGCTTTTTAATCAAGGACGAAATCGTATACTCACCTGCCGATCCAAAGCACAGCTGCTACAGCGAAAGAAGAAAGTAGAAATCTCGTCATTCGTTAACCCATATTAGTCTCGTTTGATCACATCAAACGGCAAGCAACGTTTGCTCATGGCAGAAAACACTCCGGTGTATACGTGCCCGAAAATGTTCGAAACAAAAGACGTATAAGTAAGTTTAACGCGCGCAGAGCTGTGTGATGATTGTCGGCCAGTGCGAGAGCTGCCGGCGCGCTACAAAATGTAAACATTCTGCTCCCTCGAAGGAGATCGGTGCCGCTCTCGGGTTACGCATATTGTGCACACACATTTAAATATCTTTTATATATATAAGTATTTTTGTTTCGAACTGTATTTTTGTTCTATGAGTAATGTCGCGATAAATCTGATCGATGTATGTAGTGTATTGATCTTTTAAAGATGTTTTTATAATGTTTAATGTAAATAAATCTATGGATCTATCTATATGGATCACCATATAATATTACTTTTAAATTATTATTTGCAAAATGAATAATGATTCTTAATTTTCAAAAAAATAATACACTTAAAAAATTTTTCAAAATAAAAAGTGCAAATAATTTTAATTAATTTTAAAAATTTAATTTATTTGTTCAATTTTTTGTTTATCAAAAATTTTATTTGACATACTGCTCTTTCTTTTGTAAAATGTTTTTTATATATAAATAATTACAGCATAATTGTAAATAGATACATTAAGTCTTCATGTGAATTAAATAAAAATCATTTAAAAAATGAATAAATCTGTATAACAATGAAAACAATATGAATAAATACTTTAGCACTATACACTAAATTAATGTTACCAATCATCAACGTCATTGTCTTCGTAAGATTCAACTCCCAATTTTGCAAATAGTACATCTCGTACTTTTGGTTTGGGATCATCTTTTATTTTTGTTGGGATAGCACCAGCTTGTCCCAACATCCATTCAAGTTCTGTAAATATTTTAATAAAAATAAATACATGTATATAAAACATGGACTATATTATATCCAAGCAACAAACCTGGTTCAGTGAGTTTCATGCCCCTTAACTCGATAGCTCCAACATACTGATGCTTCATTTCTCCATTATTATAAATGAATAATGTTGGAAGATTTGCATCCGGAAAATTAGGAATGCATGTTGTTGAAATGCTTTTTAAAAATTTTGTCATTGGGTATTTCCTTGCCAACGATGCTAGATGTTGATTGATTAGTGAACACATAGGTATACTATAAAAATAGAATAATAATGATTATTAATCAAATTATAATTATTAATATTTTGAAAAATGTAAACATGTGTTAATATCATATTTTTCTTATATGAAATGTATTATTTTATAGTTTTCAGTCAAATAAAATAATAAAAAATGTATCACCTAGAAAGAATATAAAAATTATCAGAATAATCTTCTTACCCTGACTTATACAAGCAGAGAACAACCCAAACTTCTTCACCTGCTTTGTTAACTTCTTGAACATAATCCTGTGCTGATATTTCTCTAACATCACCATATTTTGCCTTATTAGCTAATTCCTTTATTTCTGCTATCCTTCTTTGTCGATATTCAAGCAATATCCTTTCATCCTCTTCATCTTCTAACTCATCCAGTTCATCTAAGGTTTTATCTTCGAGATTAGTTTTTGCTGAAAGTTAATAAGAATATAAATCTACTGTCAAAATGATAAATTCTTATCCTTTTATACTACTGCATTGTGTTACAAAAATTTTAAACTACCTCTTCCAGTTTTTTCGTCAATTGCATTTTCCAATAATTCCACAATTTGATCTTCTGTGACTTCTGCATCTTTCTTTTTTTCAGGAATAATTCCTTTTTGTCGAAGAATATCATTCCATTCAGTATCTTCATTTGGATCTTGCTAAATAAAGAAAAGTGTTTAAAATATATTTTTTCATATTATTATTTTATTCAGTAAAAAATTTTATCATAAAATTTTATTATTTACTCTATTTTCAGCAAATT
Source organism: Ormyrus pomaceus (assembly GCA_900474385.1). Lineage (NCBI taxonomy): Eukaryota > Metazoa > Arthropoda > Insecta > Hymenoptera > Ormyridae > Ormyrus > Ormyrus pomaceus. The sequence continues at coordinate 2,816 of UCOM01001264.1, forward strand.
TATTTGTACAATTTTCAAATCAAGCATAGATAAGTATTCTATTCAATAATTAAATTTAGTTTAAGAAGAGCTTTAAATAAATTATATGTTTTTCAAAAAGTGATAGGTAAGATTTGATTACAAATTATTGTTTCAATAGCTTTAAAATATGTGTTTCCAAAAAAGGCATGAAGAAAGGATACTACCAAAATAGATACCTCCAAGTACTCAAAAATTATTTTAAAATACAAAGAACTTACCATTTTTATAAAATTTTATAAAAAACTGTAAAATAGGTAATACTGTAATTATCTTTGTGCTGATAAAAATTAAATAAAAAATCAAATATTTTAAAGCTAATTGAAGACGTGTTTGTACTATGCTTGGGTGAATCACGAATGGATCATCAACACAGAGCAGAATGAGGTTAGCAGCAATGAAAAAAGTCTCCAGCTGATTGCTACATTGCTAGTGACATTACTATAGGTAGAATTATTTAGTTATTTCTGAATGTTTTCAAATTTAAATTTGAAAAGATTGGAGATACTTATCGGAAATTGCAGTTCTAAGCTTTTCAATGTAATTTTACAATTTTTTAATATATCGCTTTAAAATGTTCTTTTTGAAGTAAAATCAAAATTGTTGTTTTTCAAATATAAAAATGTTTTTAATTTAAAATTAATAGTGTAGCTGTACAAAATGATTTAAAAATATATGGTTAATCAATAAAGATATCAATAAAAATAGTGTAGTATTTGAATCCTAAGTATTATATAAATAAATGCCTTACATGATTTTCATATTTTTTTTTGTGAATATTAAAAAATGTAATTGATTCAAAAACCGATTTGACAAAGAACCGTTTTGACTTTTTTTTTCTTAATTTTTTTTATCCTTATAATAACATTATAAAAACATGAAAAAAAATGTTTATTTACAAGATTACCTACCTATTTCAATTGAAAAATTTTTTCACATAATACAATCCATAGGCACCATATCTCTTTTCTAGCGGCCACGACCTAAATAAGAGACCATAGTATAGGAGTTGTATTGAAGTTTATGAATGAATAAGTAAACACGTGACGAACTCTTAAAAATATGCGCGGCCGAGTTTTATTGCCCCTTCAATGGGGTCCCTCTTAACGTTAGCAAGAATTTTCCTTCCATTGACTGGGTCCAAGCACTGACAACTGGTCTTTCTTTTCTTTGAGTTAGAATATGTTGAAACTTTCATATATTTAAAAGCTTTCATTAGACAATGCTAGCCATTCAAACATCTATGCTAAGCGAATGACTTTTTACATGATTTTATAGCGTTCTGATTTTTGAACCATTTAAAATATTAAACAATAAATTGTTACTGTTTTTATTTAAATGCATCCAAATATTTAATTGATAGAAGGTGAACAAACAATAATTTAATAATTAATCATGCATAAGGTTTATTTTCATAATTATACATGTTTTATTACATATTTACATTTGTGGATTTATTCACAATAAAAATTCATGTTATCTTAAGGTATATATATGTATAATTAATACATAAAGTAAAATAATTGATTTTCGTAGATCTCGTGTTTTGTTATAGTAGAAGTTTAAAAACTCTTAAATTTACAAAAAATTTCACTACAACTTTTTTATTTATGCGAAAAAACAGATGTCAATTTACTTTGGTTAATTACATTTTTATGTTTACTTAATAAATGATGATTGGCATCAAATTAAATTAATTACTTTGGCATCAAACTAAAAAAAATCTTTGTTCTTAGTACACGACGTTAAATGATTGCTACTTTATTGATTTAAAGATGAAAGGTAATTTAAAACAATGTTTTTGCTCTAATAATTTTTTGAACAATTGATCCAAATATTCTTGATTGCAATGCATAAGATTGAAATTTTTCAGTATAAAAAACATCATTATCGTCATAATTGCAATTGTTAATAAAATATGCAAGTTATAAATAAAAAAACTGAGATATTTTCTTAAAAATAATTGGTCATTAATTCCCTAGTAGAAATCGCACCATTTTTAATGTTTTGAGGTTAAATTTAAGCATTTTTTGGCCATTTATAGCACATTTAAAAAAAATTGCCAATTTTTGCTCTAAAAATGTTTACAAAGGTTTTTTATAAAATTAATAATTTTTAAAAATTAATAATTTTTACAAAATTATTAATTTTTACAAAATTATTAATTTTTACAAAATTATTAATTTTTGTAATTAAAACTAACTAATTCGAGATCAACCGTTTTTTCAGAAAATTAGTGGTAAGTTACAGTCTTATCTTTTTGAGAGAAACTGTATCTCTGGTTTGCAGTTAAGATGCAGTTTCAGCTTTTTAATCTGTTCAAGAATTTGATAACGCTTTGTTACCGAACTGGAGCTCTCAGAATCCGTTGTTTCAGCAGACCTTTGGGTATCATCACTTCCCCCTTCACTAATTGAAATAGTAAGTTCTTTTTTATAATTTTTTAATGCATTCAATGCCTTTCTCTTTTTCCGAGATATTTCAGGCTTGCTGGTATTATTTGGTTTAGGATTCAAATATTTAGTATTGTCAACAGGATAATGTATTAATTGACTTGCATCAATGTTAATATTTTTAAAAATATTTTCATCTAATTCGTAATTATTCAAAGGACAATTTTCGTCAAATTGAGAGGTGTTCTCAATTGCTTTTAAATTACTGGAAGATTCCGATGTATCATAATTTTCTTCCAATAACACTCTTTCATCTTCAGGATTCATTAATCCAGTTGCTGCAAATTTTTGAGCTGCTTGAACTTTTTTTATTTTATTTACAAGTTCGTTAAATGGAGAAAACTCTTCTATGCCAACAATATCAAATTCTTCTTCAGAATCAATTTCTTGATTTAATATAATTTCTTCTATTTCTGCTGAATCAGAAATTTGTTGTTTGTTTGTTTGTGTGGTCTCTTGAGTACTTTCATTCAATACACTTTTTTCTACTTCTTTTGAATCAGAAGATGATATTTCATTACTTTGAATAGACAAATTGATATTGTCCTGTATTTCCTGAATTTTAACATCTGCATTCAAATTACATGCTTCTATTTCTGTTGAATTAGATAAAAGTATGTTGTTTTTAGTACTAGATTGATTAATACTGTTTCTGCAATCTTCTTCGTTTAATTGATTTTTATCCCTCTCAGTTGTTGAAAAGTAACGAACAGATACTGGTTTTAATAATTCTTCTTCATTTTCTGCATTTACAGTACTATTAGTAATGTAATTATCACACAATTTTAAATTAGATCTTGATGATGATAAATCGTCAATCAAATAGCTTCTATCCAAAGATATATCATCTGAGTCTAATGTACTATTTAGGTCTCTTTCTTTTTGTTTTTCTTTTTCTCTTGCACATAGTTTTAATTTATCAACAATAAGATTTTTGAAAACGGTTTTACTAGGAGTATTTTCATTTCTAGAAATATTTGATGTTGAATTTGATTTGTCAAAAAGATTTTTTATGACGGTTCTTCTAGGAGTATTTTCATTACTCAAAAAACTTGATGATGTTGAACTTGATTTATTAGCAAGAAGATTTTTGAAGACGTTTTTCCTAGGAGAATTTTCATTACTCAAAAAACTTGTTGATGATGTTGAACTTGATTTATCAACAAGATTGTTGAAGATGGTTTTCTCAGGAGTATTTTCATCACTCAAAAAACTTGATGATGTTGAACTTGATCTATCAACAAGATTTTTGAAGACGGTTCTGCTAGGAGTGTTTTCATTACTAGAAAAACTTGTTGATGATGTTGAACTTGATTGTGATATGGGTTTTACAAAATTAAACATATCATCATCATATTCATCTAGCATTCGTTTTTTGCTTACTGTAGAATTACTTTTTTTAGGTAGTAAACCTAAGCTATCATACGAGTCAAAATCGCACAGTTTTGACGTTTTTGGAGCGTTCAATAACTCTCCTAAATTTTCTTTATTTTCAATTACTTCTTTTGATTCATTTTTTATAGTAAACATCTGCGTTTGATTGATTGACGTTTTTTGAACATTCAATAACTCTCCTAAATTTTCTTTATTTTCAATTACTTCTTTTGATTCATTTTTTATATTAAACATCTTTCGATTGATTGGTGCATGAATCTTATCAATTACATGTACTTCAGATTTCAATTTCGGTTCAAATGCTTTTTTTATGTCTTCAGATACTTTCAGAACATGTTGTCCATTATTTTTTGTTGTTCTTTGTATTTTTAACATAATTGAATCAACAGTATTTTGTATTTGTTCTAAATTACCTCTTTGTTCATAAACAGTTTTACAGGTAATTGAATTTTGAACAAAATTTTTAATTTCAGAAGAAAGCTTTGGCTTATTTTCTGAAAGTTGCATAAGTTTATCAAATAACAGTGTGCGTTCATTTGGTTCTTCTTTATAATTATTTGCTTTGTTAGCAGATTTCTCCTTCTCAACATTCACAGAGTCCCAATCAATAAATTCCATTCGACCAGAGTTCTCATAATATATTTTTTCGTTGTCTAAATTAATAAGAGGTCTTTGTAAATGAAGTAACCCTGATGCTTCTGCCAATTCATTATTATTGCTTTGATTTGAAATACTTTTACTGATTTCTCTTTTGCTATTTTTTGGCTCATTTTTTAAATTTTCATTTCTGACTTTGGGATTTCCATAATTGGCCATTATATAATCAGAATTTTTTCTTAAATATGGTCTTCTTAGATGTTTTATATGCCCTGAAGTAGATGATGATGATTGTGAATTTAAGAAATTTTCGTTTAAATTCTTTTTCTTCAATTCTTGACATTGTGACAAAAATAATGTTTCTTGCGCAGTTGATCTTTTTATAAGTGTTTCTTTATAATTACTATGAGAACTACTACTTGAACTATCATGTAATGTTCTGATAACCTTTTTATGATCTCTTACTTTTTTAAATCTCTTCTCAGATACATCTTCTGTCTGATGTTCTTTATTAGACTCTAGAGCAGCTCTTTTTATTTTTTCAAAAAGTAACAAAGTTGGACTTCGGGGTGAAGAACTGCAATTGTCATCATCCACATTCTTATTTGAGATTACCATTGTGATATGGTCTGAAAAATTGTAATAGAAAATAAATATTAAGTAGAAAAAGATGCAAATTTAATTTAATCACAAATATTTTATTTTATAATTTTGATGAATGGTTTTTTCTAAATAAAAATAGAAGAAATATTTTACTTATTTATGTAAATCTCGTCTAAAAAAAATTAGCAATACATTCATTATCTATTAAAGTACTTAAGTATTAATGAAATAGTACATTGTGCAACAAGGGGAGAAAAGTAAGCTATTTCTAGCGCCTTCGACGCCCTCGACTCCGACTCGTGCAGAACACCCGAGTCTGAAAAAGCTTTTCTTCCCGTGTTACATACCGTTTTTTTTTTCAACGAAAGCATGAAAAGTGGTCCCTCTTTTGGTGTTAGAAAGTTGAATAGATCATCAAGCATTTCAAATTGTGCACAGAAATCGTAGGAAATAGTTTAACAGAGAAAAGAAAATTAAAAAAAAATAATAATTTTTTTTTTAATTTTAAAAATAAAAAAGTAACTTTTTTCCCCTTGCGGAATAATGAATTTTTTCCCTGCTTACTGCTGTAACAAACAATTTTGTCAAACGTTTTAAATGCTCGATTTTCTATGCTACTTTCTAGCATGAAATGAGAGCCACTTCATGCCTGAATTGGGAAAAATTTTATAACTCGATATGTGAAAACAAAGGGTATTAGCAAAAGGTAGCTGAACATCATGCTCAAACTTGTATGTACAAAATCCACGATTTAAATAAATAAATAAATGTTACTTTTATTAATGAATTAAACATTCTTCATTGATAAAATACTTACAGATAAGAACAGAAGAGACAAATTCCGCTTGCTGCGTGAGCTCTGCAGCTTGACGGGTTCGATCCAGCTCGATGTAAAACGCCGAATGAATGAAACACTGTGGTTTTGTAGGTTAGGTTTCTTCTGGACTTGATATGTTTCCCAGAACTCACGCAACACGCAAGTTCCAAACGAGCCTGCAAACAGAAAACAAATACCTAAGTACTTGATATACTTCACACTTAAAAAATAATAGCATTATTTCCCATGCGAAATTCCAATTTAAATATTTTGTTAAATTATTAGAAAATAATAAATGAAATCAATAATTAATGCAATGAATTTTTAAATACTTATAATCCTTTACTTTTGAAATATTGAATTTATTTTATGTCGTATTAAAAATTTATTATTTACATTCATTTGTATATAAAGGACTACGACTGATTAAATAATAATTTTCGAAATGTAATATTTAACACGTGAGAACTCTAGGCGAATTAGGACATTAAACATTAATTCGTGATTCCGAACCGGCACAACGTTAAAAGCCCCTCGTCTGCTTCCAAATTCTCGCGCTCAGCAGAGAAGCCGGGATTGCCGGCATTCGCATCATCAGCATCTCTAAGCGCAAAATATCTAAGCGCGAGCATACACGTGTATACGACCTTAGTTAGCAGGCACGAGCTCGCGAGCATTCCCCCGCACGCTTCCACCGCGGGCGCTCCAAATAATCTCCCCACGTGTGCGTGCCCTCGTACATACTTCGGGTACACACACCAGTGCAGGGCGCGCGGCTAGGAGAGGAGACTCCACTCCGCTCGCTGCTCTGCTCCGCGTCGCGAATACACACTGCACAGTGTAGTAGTCGTCGTTGGACCGCGCGCGCGCTCCTGCGCGTCCGTCTCTCGCTTTTTCTCCCGCGGAGAGAGAGAGAAATTTCGATTCGCGAAAGTTATTCGCTGTCAGCTATAAGGTGTCGGTGTCGGCGAGCGAGCGCGCCGCGCGATAAAAGCACGCGCTTAGCGCGAATCAGTCTCATACTTGCGTACCTTATATATACCCGTCTTGTATACACAGGGACAAAGCAGAGAGAGAGAGAGGGAGGGAGAAAGGGTTCAAAGACCACCTGCGATAGAGTATATATAGGTAGGCAAACAGTGCGAGAGGTTAGAATGTCAGCGGGTGCGCGGCAGCGGGCTCGGAGCAACTTCGCCTGAGGAACGCGCAGAAATCCGCGCACACCTGCGGCTATAACGGATCCTGTAAGAAGGATAGAGCAGAGCAGAGCAAAGAGCAGCGTATATACACTCACGCACACGGGCTCGAGCAACAGAGAGAGAGAGAGAGAGAGAGTGAGAGAGAGAAAAGGGGCGAGAGCTCGCCGAACGGATCAGCGCTCCGCTCCTGTACAGAGAGTTCGCACACGTACGTATACGTACACATTCGCGAGCTGGCCGAGCCGCGCGCCTGTGTGTACTGCGTTCTCTCCTTGCGCGAGCAGTGACTAATGCGCGAACCGGGGTGGAGGAAGTGTCCAGGAAGAAGGACGCGCGTGTAGGAAGCGCGCCGACACGACATGAAAAGGAAGAAGAGCCCGAGCCCGATCTAACGTATCGACATACATACAATACGCGGTGCGGAGCTTGTCTTCCTTTTGGCGCGCGCGAACATGTGGCGAGGAGGCGGCGACGACGACGATTCCGCACCGATCGCACTCTAGTGCCGAAGAGCCAAGGAGAAGCATAACAAGGCTCTGCCCGGCGAATGACGAGGAGACAGGCAGCCCGGATTTATGGCGGCCCGAGTGCTCCTGCTCGGCATCTTGTTTACGGAAGTCCTCAGGCCTGCTTGCTCCGCAGGTGCGTATATATCTAGATACCCTTCCTTCCGTCCTCGCTTCCTGCCTGCCTTCCTTCTTTTTAACCTATAAGCGAGCCGCGCGCCACGGAGCCTCGTCCTTGGGAGCTGAGCGTTTACGTAATGTTTCCCGATGGGAGGAGGGCTGCTCTACGGCGTGCGCTTTTTCTTCTGCCAAAAGTCGATATAGCCGCTATCTGATTTTGCGCGCGGCGTTTATTTTTGTTTATATGGGAGTCAATCCCGAGCGCGGCTATACGAGCGCCGGAGTGTTTACAGCGCCGAGTGAAAGCACGCCGGGATATTTCGCACGCTTTGATTATGGTGTGCGCGTTGCTTTTCGCTGCCGGGCGGTGCTTTTTAGCATCGGTACGCCAAGCTTTTCACAACAGTTTCCACGTGCATTGCAGTCGGGATTTTTCGAGATAACTATTAGAGTTGCGAAAATTTTATTTTCATACTCCGGGAATTTAAAGTGGTTACTTCGTTTCTTACCTTGGACTGAATAAATCGAAATCACTGAACAGCAAACTGATTTTAAATTTAAATAAAATAATATACGTTGCGATCATACGAACTGTTTCCAAAACTTTGCCCGTAAAGAGCGCAAAAATTTTTCAGGCTTCTCGAGAACACCTCGAGACCGTGTTTACTGCTCGAGAACCGAAAATGAACTGATCTGAGGGATTCCAAGATATTGCTAGAAAAAAAAAAATTCTTTTACCCCACTCTTCAAATTTTTCCTTTACTGCAGTCCTCGAGCCGAGCATTCAGGTATACAAAATTTCTATTTGTTTTGGTTTTCCCCGAAATGGTCACGTTGCTCATATTTACCTTCGTATTTGCACGCACTATTTAAAATTGTACATCAATTTTAATAAAGGACAATTATTTCCTGAGAAAAACTCATAATAATAATTGTCCTCTCATTAATTTTATAACTGAAACCAAAAAAACCGCTAAAGACCATTAATAGTCCGTTAAGCTTTATTATTAATTTTAACAAGTCCCTCACAGTCAATGAGCATCCCATGTTTGTAAATTGTTTAATTCATACGTCAATAATCGGAAGCGCCGTAGGTGCGCATCGCTTAGCATAATGATTCCCGTGTGAGAAACCGACGGTCGAGAAGAGCGCGAGCGAACACAGTTGTTGCGCGCGCTCGTTTTTAACACCGCGAGAGGAGCAGGTCGCCGAGGTGTATTTTTCCTTCCGAAAAGCGCCCCGCGCGCCCGTTTAAATTCTCAATCGATATATCCTTTAGAAAGTTCGACGCAGGACGACGGGCCTAAAAATAGCCGTTTTCATTTGGGCGCGGGCGCAATCACGATGTATATACACACAACGAGCGTTGTACCATAAAGCCTCGGGGAACGCCGCGCACTCGGTGCGCAGAATCGGAAATGTTTCCTAACGAGCTCTCTCGCGATTTTCCCATGCATTCCTGCCGCGTGTGGCGCAGCAGCCGATCTCCTCTCTCCCCCCCCCCTCTCTCTCTCTCTCTCTCTCCCCGGCAATTTACATCGAGAGCGCTTGCGTTTACGGGACGGGTATAATAAATGCGCGTATGCACGAGAGCAGGAAGATAAGAGAGTCCCGATCGCCGGCGCAGTTCTCTTGTTTTTGTTTGGCTTTTACGACTTGCTGCACACGTGTCTACCGTATTCATCCCTCGTCGCGCTGCATTACATTGTGTAACGACACACGGCGCGCGCGACACTTTTCTCCTCTCTCTCTCTCTCTCTCTCTTTCTTTTTTGCTCGCCCGCTTCCTTCTGCCGCGATGTTGGAGGCATTGTGCTGTGCTCGTGTATGTTTATTATCCGTTTATAGGCGCGCACGGCGAGGCAATTAACGTCGAGTACGAGAGAGAAAGAGGAGCTTCTTTTTCTTGGAGTCGCGAGCTCTCCCCGCTTCTGCGATCTTCTAATTATGACACTTGAGAGCGATGTTTTCAAAACGCTTTCTTCGTGCGTCTTCTTTTTAATGACGCTTTTTTTTTTGAATGACGCTCACTTCCACGAGATGAGTCGTAAATTAAAAATGATCCTCATTCATTCGATTCTGCAATTTTTTTTATTGTTCTGCTTCTCATTTAATTCGCTTCGTTCCAGTGGCTTTCAATAGTTTTGCTATCCAAGTTTTGAATATCGACGCAAGCTCCAAGCTGTTTGAAATTTTAAATAGAAGCGCAGACGTCAAATATAAATGTAAAGTAAAGGACAATAAACGATAACACTTGCTGTGGCGGACTAAGCGATTTCGTTTTTGCGCTCGACTATCAAATGATAAAATCTTACAGGGTGAAAGATTTTCTATTGCCTTGAGTTTTGTTCAATAATGCAGGTAATTTTCATAAGTACTTCGTGAGAACTTCTTTAACATAACACGTTGATGATTTGCGGAAATTTCGTTGATACCAAAATATTCTCTACATTTTAAGATTCATTCTGATTTGATTCAATATCAAGTCGTACTGGGGGTCCGCTCGGGTCTGTCAGAACAATTATCTCGAATGTAAAACACGATGCTCAAGACGTGATTACAATATATTTCGAGAGAAAAAAAAGAAATCAAAGGCCATTCAAGGATTAACCCCTACGTCAGACCTACGTGATCCGACGCATGTATTACCGCTCAAAATCAAATCTAACAGTTTCCCTCCACGCCCGACTACTTCTCTTCGCGTTTATTCAACCAACTGGATGTCCATAATTTACGACGAATCGACGCAACAATCAAGAGTATAGAAAGGAGAGCGATTAAAAGCTCGCCAGGCAAAATTTCATCATCTCCGTGCGCGATATATGCACTCGCGCGGCCGTCGTCGCTTCGCCCCAGGCATCCAAGGTTAACAACCCATCTCTCGAAATCATGGGATTCCAGTGGCATGCGCTCTCTCTCTCTCTCTCTCTCTCTCTCTCGGCATCGAGCACTGGTATACTCCCCCGCGCGCACGCACGCACGCACGCGTGATGCTTCCTCCCCGCGCGCGGATTTCGCGCATACACCCACCCACCTACACATACCTGGCACGCGAGCGATTGTTTTCCTTTCGCGAGAGCGGCAGTGAGCGAGAGAGAGATGAAGAGGCGTCCGCCGATCGATCGGACGTTGCGGAGTGTGTATTTTTTGCTCCCCCACCCCCGGCCCACACCCCCCCGCGTCCGCCCCTCTCCCCCCGCAGGTACGACTGCCTGCGAGCGCGGGGCTCTCTGTGCGCGCGGAGAGAGAGAGAGAGAGAGACCCTCGCTACTCGTGCGAGCAGAGGGCAAGAGCCTGGGAAGAGGATTTTCCCTCCCTCGCGCGAGCGAGCGAGCGAGCGAGCCCACGTTTCTCTCTCGCGCTCCGGCGAAGCTCGCCTATCTCTCTGTTTCGAGGCAGGCAGCGATCGTTGTTTACGGGGCCTCTCTCTCTCCCTCTGCCGCGGCTCGCGAAGCTTTTGCGCCGATAAACAACGACGGAGCAAAGTAATTAGCGATTGCCGGACTCTTTTTTCCATGTACGGATGTACCTGACTGCTGGGGGATCGAAAGATATTCGATGTTTTTTGATGAGGATTCTTTTATCGCTAGAATCCGCTCTGACTTTGCATGAAACGATTTTGACCGGGTGAGATAAGTACCGACGAATCTGAAAGCACTCGAACTTCCATCGGGCGCGCTACGGATTATTTAAAAGAAGTTCCGCGAAGCGGTTGACTTATATTAAAAAAAAAAAAAAAAAAAATGATTCCGGGAAATTTTGATTTGAAAATACGTAGATTGATGCAGGAATGCGGGTTCAAAGTCAATATTAAGGCGAAATTTTGGAAAACTCTGTTGATCTTTTGGCCTGCTGCTGCGCTTTTAAATAAATCTGTAAACAATTGAAGGACACAGATGACTAAGTACCTGACAGATATTGCAATAGCTGAAGAGTTACTCTATTTAATAGTAATATTTTCAAAAGTTCAAAATCTGAACGTTATTCTGCATAATTATAAGCAATTGTTTTTGTTTTCGTGAAAGTCAAAAGTGATGAAAACTACTCAAAATGAATGTAGTCCTTTTTATTGCTTAAGATAATACTCAACGTTACGTTTTCGTCGGCGTAGAATTAAAGTAGAGGAAAAACTGTTAGATAGCTCTGTGCCTGATTGATTCGAGAAGCCGGGAGTTCAATGAACCCCGCCGGGCTTACGTTCTCAAAATATTTCCGGGGATAAACGTTGAAATTGCGATTTTGACTATGCTTAACGTAATTGTTCATTATACAATGCTGTACAATGGTGACGGCACACTGAATTAAAAACGCTTTGTGAGCTTTTACAAAATTTTTCCATTAATTTCAAATTCAAGTAATAGCAAAAGCTTTTTTTTTCTCCGAAAACCTCCAGTCCACGGGTGTATTAACGCGAGCCTCTTTCTAAAATAAAATCGAAAATCTTTCTCGAACTCCCGGCCGGTCCGCGAAGCCCAAAGCGGTTAAGCTTAGCATAATTGTTCTCGCGAAAAGGAGCCGAGGCGCCTGGGCAACGGAAACTTTCACCTCCCAATAGGCTCGTCAAACCGTTAGACGAAATAAGTACGCGTTCCATTATATCTTCCGCCCAATCTGCGAAGCGAAGCGTGCTGTACTTCCCCTCGGCGCAAAAAATATATCGCGGCCGTCCGCGATTATCCGCGCGAGGATGGCGCAAAAAGAATAGAGAGAGAGAGAGAGAGAGAGAGAGAAAATAAAGAAGGAAAGAAACGACCACGAAAATAAAGAGCGAAGCCGCGGCGGCAGGCGTTTCTTCCTCCTCTCCGACTGTGCGGAAAAATTTCCGAGGCAGGCAGGCAGCAGCGGCGGCGGCAGCCCCCATGCCAATTACACCGCGGACGACGACTCGCGAGCTGCTGTTTACTCGTCAATTTATCATTACCGCATACTCGAGACTCTCCGGCTCGTAAGAGGCTCTCGTTCTTCTCTTTCTCACCTTGTGCGCGCACGTACCTATACGTCTCTCTCTCTCTCTCCTTCTTGTGCAGCGCGGAGAGTCGCATGCGCCGCTCGATCGCTCGCTCGCTCGCGCGCGCGCGCGTTATGTCAATAGCGTCGACGGTCGCTCGTGGCGATGAAAAAGTGCGTGACAGCGCCAATTACGCGAGAGAAATGGCAGTTTGATGGTGTCTTCTCTCTCTCTCTCTTTCTCTTGCTCTGCGCGTTTCATGCCGCCGCCGGTGCCGCTGGATTTCTTCGTTTCCTTTCTATTCTTCTTCGTGCCTTCCTTTGATCTCTCTCCTCGCGACTATTACGCTTTTCGGCGCCTCGCTTCTTTCTTCCCCTCCCGCCGCTTCTTCTTCGTCTCCTCTTAGATGATGCGGATGTAAGGATTGTTCGCAGCCTCGCGTGTCTGATCTCTGCTGCGGGTATCGCTCTCGACTTTTTGCTCGAGTTCCGCGCGCTTTTTGCCGAGAATTCTCGGCGAAACGTTGCGGTTCTTCGAGGGAGATTGCGTAGAATAATGTTGGAAAAACCGCTTCTCTATTTTATTTCGGCCGCGAGTAACCCAACATTGTTACAATTGTAGTTGCAACGATTTTAATTATTTATTCTAAGTAAGCCTTAATATTATCTTTATATATTTAGAATTTTTCTTAAATTTAATTTTTAATTTTAAATCAAATCGTTTGAATGTAAAATCAGTCGCGCCCGTTAATACAAGATTATTCGCAATCATACCTTTTAAATATTGCGGACAGCTTCGTCGGATATACGCACCAAAATTAGCAGGAACAAGCTTTACAAAATTATAATTAAAAGGAATTTAAAAATTCAGTATTTTTAGGAAATTCTTGAACCAGCTGACAATTCGCAGTAAGTCGTCAAGACAACTAATATAGATATATCTAATTTAAAACAACAAAAAACGCAAAAACATTTTTTTTTTTTTTTTAATGTATATACACCGCAAGAACAAACGCAATACACCTTTTAACGTAACATGTAGGATGGAAAAACCCTCCTCGGAAATAAAGGAATGTCCGAATGCGTCACATCTACATCTCAAAACTGTTGAATCATTCGAGTTCTTTATTTATTACTTTCGTTCTTCTTTACATAGAAAAATATATTTGTTACGAAAGAAAGCTTTCGAACAGTTTTGTTGTACCATCCTAATTCATTGAAAAATATAGATTAAAGTTCCAGTTTTAAAGTGGCAAAAGAATCCAGATGTATATGATTGCTATTGCGTGATTACTTGGAACCCTCCTAAACTAAAGCTAAATCAATCTAAAGAAACGGGGAAATGAAACGCATAGAGCATTTTTTGAAATAGAAAACGAAATCAGACTTTTCTTAAAAAAAAAAAAAAAAAAAAAAAAAAAAAAAAACATTCAATCGACTAAGTCGTAAACCTTGCTTCCAGGTATACGAGTCAATGGCGTCAGCACGAAGATTGGCTCAAAGCTGGATGGCCTGGAGGTGGTGGCGTATTCCAGGAGCAGCGGAGACGGCGGGGTCGGGGCGGACACCAGGTCGCGGGACGGCGACGTCGTCGTGGGCCGCAGGGGGGTCCTGCTCACCTGCGTCAGTCACGGTAACGAAATCAGTTGGATCCTCAACGATCGACCTCTGCCGTCCTGCGAGTACACCTGCTGCGGACCCTCTTGTTGCAGCATGAACAAGAATGGATCGCTACGCATCTACAATGTTCGTATCTCTTTCTAAAATTGGAATTATTTCACATTGTTGATCGAAAGTCGGGCTCTGCATTTGATAGCAGTCGATTCGTACTGATTATTTTCATGAAAATATCGCGCGCCACATCTGCTTTTCGAATTCGGTGATAATCTTGTAATATCATTGACAAATCATTCTTTTCACTTTAAGTTTTTCATTCGTTTCTGCACGAAGCTGGCTCGGTCAAAAGCTTTAATACTTTAAATGAAAGGGTATAGTTTAACAGCTTAATTTCTCTTTGTAGAAGAAGGTCAGAAAAAGAAGGCAAGGAAATTGCACGGTGTCCACGAAAATAAATAATACCAATGAGTACCGTTGCAACGTCACGTTTCCCCTTGGAGGTTCAGTAAGAACGTCACCGAGAAAAGTATTCTATGCCCGTAAGGATGAGTAAAAATTGCAAATAATTTCAAAAAGGAAAAATTGAAATCATTATAAAAAATTCATGTTCTATTTGCAGAAGTAGCTCACGAATTTTCAGAACTGCCGCAAGATCTGACAGTTTACGAAGGAGAAGTATCTAGATTTGTATGTTCTATTGACAGTATACCAGCTCCACTAAACATTACTTGGTTGCATAACGAAAGAAGCATACAGAATAATCCTAATACTAATAATAAAACAAAGTAAGTCAAAAAAGTGATTAAAATACTTCTTAAGCCGTTTCATTTCATAGGAGAGGAAAATTTTAATATGAACTTATTACAACTTAAAAAAGTTTAACTCAAATGTTTTCATTCTTGCATTTTAAAATACTAATTCAAATAAAAAGGAAATTGCAATAATATAATGATAAGCATAATTATATAATTTTTCTTATATTGCAGATATATATTTATATCAACCGGAGTTCTGTATATAAGAGAGACAACAGTTTCTGATGCTGGTACATACAGGTACTAATTTAAAATTGTAAACTAACAAAAAACGTACACATTTGACAGTCTGATATTTACAACTAAATTTTATTCCGTTAATTAGATGCGTAGCGACTAATCGATATTTAAATACGAGTAAGAAAACTACAGGAGCTATACTGACAGTTATTTCAAAGAAAGAATACAAAGCTGAGCATAAACCTGCCTCGCTGTTTCCACAAACTTCCTCTAGTTACTTTCCGCTAAAAGGTACGAGTCTTCGTCTCGCTTGTGCAGCTTCCGGTTATCCAACACCGACGACTACGTGGTCTTTTATTTCGAAAGATGCAGGTATAACTTTTTTACTTGATGTAGATAATGAATACACAATAATAAAGAAAATTTACGTTTTAGATATTATTTCAATTTTAATACTATTCAAAGATAAACAATTATTAACAATTATTTTCTAGTTTAATTACGTATATATTACATTATTGAGATAAGCTTTAGTTTTTCATTATATTTTTTTTTTAGGTGCAAATACAGTTGTTGGTCCACGAACCATTCTTAGTTCAAATTCAGGTTTAGCTGTTCTTGATCTTAAAAACGTTACTGTAACAAATTCAGGTGTTTATATATGTTCAATGAAAAATTCCACAGCACAAAATTTTCAAATGCAGGTAATTAATAATATTTTTATTTTACGATAAAATATACTGTGGTAATGTTAATTAAACTAAATTTAAAAAAAACGTATATTACAGAACGTAACTGTGGAGGTATTTGTACCACCTTTCTTTGTCAAATATCCGACTCATCAAGTTTGCCCAAACGGTAGAACAACAAGATTCGAGTGTCAAGCTCAAGGATTTCCTACACCGCGCATTTATTGGCTTAAAAATTCTGAAGTTATCACTATTGCTGGTAAGAAGCCATAAGATCGTATATGAAATAAAAAAAGATATACTTCTAACTTTATAATCCAATTTCATAGTGACAAGGCTAATAAGCATTAACTTTTTAATATTGAATATTGACATACTTAGTAAGACTTAACCTTTATTTTTTTATCATTTCATACTATAGTTTCCATGTATTACATTGCAAATTATATAAAAAAGAAAACCTAAAAAATGAATATTATTAATATTAACTCGTAAAAAAAATTATATTATTATGTATAATTATATATTTGCAGAAAATAATGTTTTTTTTTAATGTTAGGACGTAAATCCCTCTATACTAAGGAAAACAACAAGGTGGAATTGGCCATTTCGGCTACAGTCCCATCAGATTCGGGAATTTATCAATGTGTAGCGGTTAATGCTGCTGGCGAGAGTTGGGCTGCTGCTCATTTACAAGTTACATTATCTGACAATAGCCCTGCCGCACCCACATCACTCAAGTGTGAAGCCCGATCGCCTGAAAAAATGTTCATCTCTTGGGAGCCACCAAAGTTTTTACCTGTCAAAAATATTACTGCCTACACCGTCCATTATAGATCTGTTGGTTAGTACAGAATATATTCTTTACTCAATTTTGTTGATCAATGTTTTTGTTTAATAAAGTAATTATAAATGTAATTCGTAGAAGAAGGTGGTAAAGAAGATGTATCTCTACCAGAAGCTGGAGATGCTACATCTATTGAAGTAACAAAATTATTAGAACCATTTACGAATTACACTTTCTATGTACGCTTATGGAATAATCACGGTGCAAGTGATCAATCTGAAACTATTACTTGCGCCACTAAAGCAAGTGGTAAGTTTTTTATTTTTTATGTTTGTTGTTTTCAAGGATTTACGTTAATTAATAATTTAGTTCTTTAAATAATTTACATAAATGATTTCATTAACACATTTTTTAGTCCCAAAAGCTGCACCAAAAGTCTCCGTAAATATAATTAGTAGTTCAAAATTGGAAGTAACATGGACACCATTGACTAAAAAGGAAGCTCGAGGAATTGTAACGGAATATAAACTTGAATGGCGCATTTCTCAACATCCATCAGTACACGTGCGCAACTTACCAGGTTATATTGAGAAGTACATTCTGCCAGGTAAATATTGTAAATATTTTTATAAATTTTACAGTTATATTAAATATTTTATTTCTTTAAAAGATTTGACGCCGGGTGAAAAATATGATATTCGTGTACTTGCAAGAACTGAGCAAGGTTGGCCTACCATCAGAGAATCTTCCTTTAATTGGGTAACTGTTACGATGCCCTTATCAAACGAACTTACTCAGATTCAAGCTTTAATTGTAAACTCTACTAGCATTAAAGTAAGCTCAAATATAAAATTACACAACTATATTGTTGTATTGTATTAAAAAAAAACCAATATTAGTAACAGAAACGGCACTTAATTTTTCATTTTCAGTTAAAATGGAACTTGAGAACAAATTCACGATTACAATATACTTCTTGGAAACTTTATTGCAAAAATGTAAACAGTTTGATAATAAATTCGGTTGATTTGACAAAAACTACTAATGAGTATATTTTTACAAATTTAGGTATGTATCTAAGAATACAATTTTTTTTTCAGTTTTTCAACTTTTTGCATTTTATTTTAAAAGTTTTCGAAAATATTTTTTGTAGTGCTCTTTATTTTGACCAAAAAAGAGCATTACGCAGCAGTTCTGTTTTCAAAAATTTTAAATTACTACCGCAAAATTTGAAAAACTTCAATACTTATAAGTAGGCTATTAATTAATAGAAAATATATTTATAGAATCCAACAGTTCTTACAACATTGAATTATGTGCTATAAACGAGGAACGAGGTACATTACACTGTTCTGCAAAAAACGTAACTTTAAAAGGTATTTCAGGTAGGAGCAAGTCTTATATGTATAAAAATATGATACAAGTTTAATAAACTAACATTTTTTATAATTGCAGTTGATAATGTACCAACTGGTCTAGAAGCTGTTCCAATATCTTCGAATTCTATAAGTTTGTCGTGGCTCTCCGGAGGGATTAATGAATCTAATGGATTTGAAGCTTGTTATCACTCAGTACACTTTCTTAACGAATCTTCCACTTGTATACCAGTGTAAATATTAATTGCATTTTCATAGTTAATTATTATTTTTATTGGTAGAAATAATTTTTCCAATCGAAAATTTTAGGAATTCTACAAAAATCATTATCACCAATCTGAAACCATTTACACTTTACCAATTTAAAGTAAGAGCACTGTCTAATAACACTGGAAAATATTACAGTGAAACCATCGAATGTTACACAAATGAAGATGGTAAATGTATCATTTCACTTACTTTTAATGAAAATGAATGCTGTTAGATAATATTTAATAATAATTGTGTAGTTCCAGGGAAAGTTGAAGACATCGAATGGTATGTGGATAATAGAGACAAAAATAAAATTAAAGTCCCGATTTCTTGGAGACAACCAAATAAAATTAATGGTGTTATACAAAACTACGTGGTATCTTACTCTACCGATCAATTTATTTGGCGCAATGTTATGGTATTGGGTAATAAAACATCAACTAGTTTACAAGATTTAGTTCCTGGTAAAACATACCACGTCTATGTTCGAGCTTCGACGAAAGCAGGATTTGGAAATGCTTCAAATCCCATCACTTTCACGATCGGAGGAAAAACTGCTGAGGCAACTAGTTCATTGGATGAACAAAGACATGATACAAACACGAGAGAAGGTAGGATAAGTATCTCTACTTACTTCTGTATTTAAAAGATTGGAAATTCAGAATTGAAAATATTTATTAGCGTAAACGTTTCTTAGGTGTTATATTAGGAGTAGTGATCGCCATGGTTTTCGTCGTTTTTTGCCTATGTTATGTGTATTGCCGAAGAAAATACGATAGTATGAGATCACTTCGCGAGACTGCACAGCCAGTGAAAAGTCGGTTATTTCAAAGACGTTTTAACCCTTGCTGCGATAACGATTCCTCTAGTTCAGTTAGTCAACCTGCTATCGTGAGCAACGACATTGAATTGGCGGTACTTCGTCCTCCTAAGCCAATACCGAGTAATCCACATTGCGATACCAAAGTAAGAAAATATTTAATTCTTTTTAATGCCATATGTTAAAATTCAAAAATATATCGTATCCTATGATGTATATACTTTTGGTAAATAGGGTGGCGATGCTAATAGTGGCTCTGAATCTTGTGCTAAGGAACCTCTTTTGGCGCCTCAGGAATCGAATAAAGCAGAAAAGGATCTTCGAATTACAGAAAATCCTCAGGTAACTATTTTATTCTAAATTTTAATTTAAAGAACCTTCAATAGTCATGATTTGTATCCATGTAAATAAATTATATTTAATATTTGCTTTAGTATAAACCAAGAGAAACTAAAGATACAAGAAAATCGCCATCTGCGCATGAAATGGCTGATATGAATACTACTCAGCAAACTACACTAAATTACGACTTAGCTGGCAGTGATGAGAGCCTCAGCAATAAAGTTGGCTGTAGCGCTGGAAACGAGGGCGAAACTCTTTCACAGAAAACTGTCCCTGCAATTGTTCCCGTGCTTGAACCAAATGGTTGAAGTGACTATAATGCGCGATGTAATAAGTTCCTGACGACAGGAGATCCCCACCGAAACGCGTGTCGCCGTGGGCCTCTTTGAAGGGCTTTTAAGCTGTAGTGATTTATAAGTGTATCAGTAAATCCTATATAAGACAAAGAAGTAACGTCAAAGAAAGAAGAGAAGAAGCAAAGTTGTAACTTTGCCGCCTGTGACGAGAAATGAAACAGAATTTAAGAAACTTTTAAGTAAGTGCACCACCATGAAGTTCCCGATATTGTACATTTTGTCATATTTCAAACTTCTAATAGGTTTCTAATAGGTTTTTATTTTTAAAGAATTTGCAATTATCGTACTTCGTAACATTTCGATATTTTTTTGTCTGTATAAGTTTAATTATAAGTTACGATAAATTAGCAATTCAAAAAGTACTAAAGAATTAAAAATAAGTAGAATCGCTTGCTGAATCGCGAGCAACACTATATGAAACGAAAAGTGTCAGGTTTCTAGTTACTTACTTTATCGATTATGACACTACAAATTTTAAATTAAAATTTCATGTTTGCCTAGAAAACGTTTAAATCGGATATTTCTTAAATGGATATAGCAAGCGATTTACTATTATTTTAAAATTTCCTCATGAAGACTAAATCAAAGAAAAGAATTCGGTTGATTAACTTTTGTAAAATAATTGCAAATTTATCAAAAAAATATTTTTAGAAATGAACTTCGAAGAAATTAAAATTTCGGTGCAACTCAGATGGAAACTTGAAAAAAAAGTAGACATAAGCGAAATGTTAAAAAATTTAGGACAGAGTCCATGTGACAGCGACATGTTTTAATCAAAATACGATTTTTATTGAAAGCTTGATACTATTGCGTATTTAGGTTTATCCCAACAAAAGCGTCTTGAGTCGATACGCCATTACCAATGTCAAAGAAAGTTAAAGAAAACATAAGCTAAAAAATACAGAAGGTTCACTTAGGCGAAATTCCGCAAGTTTGAAACCGTCATTTGAACCCTTATTTTAAAAGTAGTAATAATTAATTTACAAGCGTATTTAACGGAGGATAAAAGCATGCAGTATACAATAGGCAAATCCGATTTTACTTTTAAGACGAATTATTATAGTCATTCCGAAAGTTCCGGCCCGTTTTTACTTATCACTGAGGGAACCAAGTATTTACGACTTTTATACAAATTTTTATATGTACGTTTTAACTTCCGATAACATACTCTCTATTAACTGATAGATCTGACAACAGCGTAAAATAGTTGAAATAGGAAAATCTTTCAGAATCTCTTTTCAGCAACAATTAATGCAAGAGAAACTTAGACTTAATATTTAATTAATGGCAATGGTTATACCACATACATACCGCTGGTACTCGAGACTTATTTCGTAAGAGAACCGATAAAAATTAATAACTTCCATATTTGCTATTCTAAAACAAGTTATTATTTTAAATGAATATAAACAGCAATAGATCTTTTGATAGTTTAAGACAAGGTATTTCCTATTTTTTACTTTTTTTATTTATCATTAAGGTGATAGGTAAACGGTACGCTCGTTAGATAATTAAGAGAGAGCCGAGCTATGGATTAGCTTTTAAACTTTTACGTTTTTAGAGACTATATATTTTGTATTATTCGCACTCTCGTCGCAAATTCTTTATTTTTTCTTTTTTACTAGGAATCATCTACGTATTTATTAATGTTTAAGTTATGTATAGAAATTTTATAAGGTTTATTTAATGAATTACACGAAAAGATGTACAGTGTGATGCGCGAGAGCTCAACCATTTTTTACAACTATATTTTGCCAGTTAATTTACTGATATGACTGACATGAAAATCCTCTTAGAAATGTAAAACCGAACGAAACAGACATTTGTAACACGCATTTCTACATTCGCATTTCTATACCGGACTGGTGCATGTTACCATGACAGAAGAAACCCAATGCAGTACCTGATAGACTAAGTTGTATCGTTTATAGAGTGAGACATAGAAATCTCAAAGTTAATACTATACCTCCATTATTGTTATTCATTTACTTTGTACATTCAGTAACAGAATAGTCTTTCTCATTGGGACAGTTTTTTACAAAAAACAAAAATGCATTTTACGTTGACTTTCTATTCAAAAATAACACTTTTATTAATACTGCCAATATTTTATAAATAATTGTTTCGAACTGTCCTAATGTTTGGAAAACGTCTAATATATAAATAAATAAATACTTTAAGTTATTAAATAAGTAATATCCATACAAAAAATTTTATTTGGCTCGCTCAATGGTAAAAAATCATTTTTCGTTATAAAAAAATGAAACTATTGATGTTGCTCCTAAATAAAGTAATTCGAATGAAATCTTATCAAAAGGAAACAGGCGTTCTGATAATATTTCGTAGAATGTAGCGGGAAAAGTGTGTTTTATTTAGCACGCGGTTAAAGATGCCTTCCCTTCAAAATGCAGTGTTGGTTTTTTTATTATCTTTTGATTGGTATATTAAAAACTAATTTTTATATATAATTAAATTTGTAGAATAGTTTAAAATTCAAAAATATGGCATCTATAACTAATATTAATATAATAATAATAGGAATAATAATTATTTACATGCATTATTGCTTCAAAAGAACGTCTCAAAATAATATTTAAGAGAAAAAAAATTGAAAATCAAAAATAGACGTAGGACTTTAAAAATATTGAACTGATCATTTGGCAGTTTATTTTCTTTATGTTGACTTTACGCTTCCTTACGTACCTTACAGTATTGATAACATTTCATTAATATTCCAAAAACATGTACGTACATAGTTAAAACAAAACCGTTTATTTACTTTATTCAATTAAGATAGATAACGTAAATAGATGTTTTAGCATTACTATTTCCATATTTGTTCATTTGTAAAAAATTTTTCAACATATCGTAGTTCAAATTGCAATAGTCAAATGTTTAACAATAATTCGAAACTTTCCAGATGGATAATATGTTTTCATCGGTTTACTTATAATTTACAATGTTCCAACGTATGTGTTTGTTTTTAACATTAAGAATAGGAGTAACTAAAGTCAAGACGGCACCACAGTATTTTTAAGTGACTTTTTACGTAAAAAAATGATTGTACATGTGTTTCGAGCTCCTTTTCTGCGCTGTCAACTCTGCAAATTATTCTTCTATGCTTTACGAAAGTTTGACAAAGGTTAACGCTTTCTTTTGGTAATCGTGGATAAATATAGATGCAAAGGAAAAAGTTACAAGAACAAAAGTTTAAATGAAAAATACAAAAAGTAATGTGTACCTGAATTGTACAACAATAGACCTTTAAAAAGCGTCGAATATTCGTTGAGCCGTTGACGAGCAGTGGAGCCTTTCGAGACCGAGTTTAAATCGCGCGCACGCAAAAAATAAATATTAAAGCTGTTCGCTTTTTTGTACAGAATGATAACAGTTGATTGTGAAAAATTTCAAGTTTAATCTGCGAATACCTATT
This sequence comes from Ormyrus pomaceus, assembly GCA_900474385.1. Classification (NCBI taxonomy): domain Eukaryota; kingdom Metazoa; phylum Arthropoda; class Insecta; order Hymenoptera; family Ormyridae; genus Ormyrus; species Ormyrus pomaceus. The sequence goes on from UCOM01001264.1 coordinate 26,137, forward strand.
ATAAAACACTCAGTGAGAAAAGTCTCATCTATTTTTATCAATTATAGAAATTTAATTCTGCTTTATGCGCGTAAGGATCTTTAAATATTTTTTTAAATTAAGTTAATGAAGCAGAAGTTATTCCTGCAAAATTTCTATTTTTAATTGGCTTGGCCAAAAAAAGTAAATAATAATTATCGTATACATAATATAATTATATGTGTAGTTATCTCTAGTTTTAACTAAATTAATTAAAATCGTATCTGTTTGAGTTGAGAAAAAAAATTAGCTGTACAATTCTAAATGGACTTTTCTTTCTGGATATCAAAATGGGTATATAAAATTTGAGTAAATAAATATCTGCGAAAATTGTATACACATAATTATTAAGTTTCTCGTTCGCGAAAGCAGTTGTATAATATATATATAGACAAGCGAATGATCAAGAAATATAGGGTCGCCGTGCTATTGACATTCAGTGCGCATCCATGTATGCTATTAATAAGATGAATGTTGAAACACTGTATTGTATTCTATTTAAACGAGGTAAATGAAACAAAGAGAAAAATGAGTAAAAAGGTGTACTCACAAAAAAAGAGATGGAAAAACGTCAAGTACAAAGCAATAATCATAGGAATCGCTCGTATATATAAGCGTGCAAAAGAAAAACAAAAGAAAAACAAAAGAAGAAATCTCGTCCGAAAAGTAATCAAGGGAGTCAAGCGGCATCGGTATTCGCACAGTAAAACATAATTATTAGGATGGAAATTTTACTTAAAAGTACTTATTACTGATTCTTTTGTAATATATACGCAGTTTTTCTGTTAAATTTTTTATCGTTTTCCGTTTTTTATTATATTATTAATTATAATTACCTATTACTTCGTTGTTGAATTGTGCAGATTTGAAATGTGCCGTATAAATGTCGATGCCGTTGTGATTGAATCTTCATCTCTCTTTTGCGTAAACACAGTTATCGTTTTGTTGTTTATAAGTTACCCATTACATAGTAACAGTAACGTAATAGTAATAATCTGCTTGACGATGCTGTCAAAGCGAGGACAAACTGCGGAGATGATTTTTTAAAAACGTTTGATGCTTTTGTCGCTCGCTTTCGATTTTATTTATTGTCATTCCAGTATTTTGCTTTTAAAGTGAGCAAGTCTGCACTCGTATAATAATATTTATTTTAAACTGCATAACACATTTTCGTTCCGTACCCGTCAATCGATGCAAAATCAGTAAGTTGCGTTTTTCAACGTAACCCCTCAATAGATATGCACATATAGTTTTTATTTTTATTATTATTGAAATAGATTTTACCCATAGAATTGTTTTCGAAGTTTCGCGTTAATATATTTTATTATTAAAGTTTAACTTTATCACAGATCTATCTATGTACACGCATTAAACACATTCAAACAAAAAGCTTACAATATTAATAACATTAAAAAACAATAGTGGCTTGTATACTGTGCAATGGATATAATTTTTTTAAGAAACAAATTTATTAGTTACCACAACAATAAGTGTTCATATTAAAACTATTCAAGTATTTTAATACTTCACTGTTTTCTTACAATTTTTCAGCATTCAATAAAAATAATTCTGTAGTTTAACAATATATACAGGCATTATTGGGATTATAAAGCGATTTAAAACCGTCAAAGTAACATAACTTATGTAACACCTTTGTATTTAAATTTTCTTGTACAGTTGTGACGTTGGTTTCTGGTCTGAAGTAGATCAAAATCGGACGGCACGTCCCATAGAATGGAAGCATAGATGATTATTCCTGAAAAGCTGCTTAAAACTGAATAGTTGGTCTATATTTTCTCCGTGTGTATCAACGTTATGTTGGGAAAATACAAGCTCCTATTCACTTTTAGAGGTTTTTGAATTCTAAACCAATGACTAGAGCTTCCCAACTTCTTAACAGTTTATGGAAATCTTAACATGATAATACTTAAAGCTTCAAAAGCTTGAAAAATGTTACAGACTTATCTTTAAAATTCTTCTTTACATATTTGATACCAATCTGTGATTGCAGCATTAAATAGGATTGTAAATTTCACTTAGATGTTATCAGCAACACATGTAAACAATGAAGTTGACCCAGCACGAAGACCGTGCATAGGACACTTAAGCATAAAAATATCAGTCTCAATTTCAATCCCATTGTATTGCAAAAACTCCCCAAAAGGAATATGTCTGTCACAAATATTGTCTCTTAATTCTTCAGAAAATCTTCCAAGAAGATACTCCTTCTTATAGGGTGACATGAATGAGTTTAAATATAACAACATATCATTAGGAGTATACACTTGTTCTTAATTTCTGTAATTTCTATCTTAGAACAGTAGTGACCCTATGGCTCTTTAAACTTTCTATAGCAGCCCTAAGGCTAAACTGCAAATCTTTCTTCCATATCTCAACTTTGTCTTTGCTCTGACTTGAGCATTTTTACAAACCAATTTTTAAGGTATGAGTAAGGGTCCTTACAATTTTGGGAGATAGATTGTTTTATTGGAATTCCTTTTAATTGAAAAGCTTTCCTAATTAGTTTGTGGCTCAGTCAGTGCATAGGCAACGTAAAGTTACAATAGCAAAGCAGAAACAGTATATTTAAAGCATTATCTCACTACTCCATAACATAATCACAATAGGAACTGTTAAATTTATGAAAGACTTGATTTCCCATTGATTTTTGCGTCGATTGACGAGTGAACTTTTGCCCCAGAACTACACGTATATATTTCACCTTCATTACACGTTGGCCATAGACCGACCAAGTATTAATCGTTTGTACGGCGACTCTAGTCGAACAGAAATACCTCCATAGCACTTATCCTCCTAATCGTTTTTCTTCTTCGCTACGAATTTACTTAAATGATTTTAATGTGTGAATTATACTTAAATTATCAGATATGCGTAGAGGAAGAAAAGGAACGAAGAACCTCAGTATGTACGTTAAAGAGAAAGAAATGTACGTATGATTTCTTCTTAGCGCTGTACGCCACTTACCTCATATGTAATATGTTTCTCTCGCATTTGTAGCGTTTTTAAAAAAGAAACTAAGTTTTTGAGTGCACTGCGTGAAAGAGAAGAAGGATGAAATCGAAAAATAAAGCAAGAGAGAAGTTGGCAACTTTGCGGTCGTAAGCGAACTATGCGATTAATCCTTTTATCATTAGATTTATGTTAATTAAATGAATAATTATTAATATTATTAATATTTCTATTATTGATGAATTTGCTTACATGCAGACACATAAATACCTGGTCGTTTTAAATAAGTTATTTGTATGGATTCTTACACGTTTTCCGCCCCGTATTATTATTGCCCTGTGAAACTTCAGAGTTGATTATTGTGCGTATGTAACCGTGCGAAAGAGAAAAGAAAAAAATGATTATACAGTTTTTTGCAAGGTGCAGCTACATTGTAAATAAAATATCTCATCGCCCCGCCCCTAAATTGTAAATAGTTTCTATATATACATATTACCTACTAAAAAATATTAAAAATATATATTTTAATATATTACATATAATTACATGAACATGAACAAAAAATATTATAATCTTATTGTTTGAAGTATTCGAATGAAAGCGATACACAAAATGTTTACGAATATTGTTGACCCTTCGGAACACAGCATCTTGTTGTAATGATGATTGAATAAAATTAAGGCAGCGTATTAATTTTAGTTTCTTCTTATTTACTTACCTCAATTTTTTCCCCTTTTATCTATTTTAACAGAATATTTAATTTTAAATATAAATTAATGTGAAAGAAGGATCATAGCAATAATAATGTTAATGTGAATTTGAAAAGTAATTTATTGATCATTATACGCAATTCACAATGTTTTTATGTGTAAAGCCGACATGATTTATTATTAGTAACAGTTCAATTTGTATGTTGGTTAAAAATTCAACGTCAATATTATATTGTATTACAGTAAAATTGTCTAAATACAAATGTCTCTCTGTTTAAAACACTAAGAAAGAACTTTTTTTTATATTTGATTTATGACTATTTGTACTTGGTATAATAATAATTACCTGATCAATAGGTATTTCGAAAATTTTTAGTACAATAAGTCTGTTAAGCCGATTTTTATTAGAAACTGAACAGAAAACACGGGGATTCAATTCAAATGGCCTCAATTCATCTTCTTTACGGAATGTATAATTACAAGAACAATATTAAGCCCCTAAGGAAGTGTAGATCCTTATATAAACTCGAGCGCGATTATCGTATGTATAAAAAAAAGCGAGTACCTTACAGCTATGGAATCACTCGCCATTCGAATAATAAATCACCTCCCTATTTGGCGTCCGGTAAGCCGTGAACGGAAGATTTCATCGAAAACAATTTAATACTTCATCAAAGATCGGACAAATTTTTTAACAATTTATTAAGACTTTCGAATTCAATTTTATTAAATAACAATCTTAAAATAAACTTCATTATATACATATTATTTTATTAGTCTTAATAATTACACTTCATTATAAAAAACTAGGATATTTTAAGATCAAGGATTTTAAGATTTTTTTTTTATACAACCCTCAATTATCTATAAGTGACTATCTAATAAAAAAATGTTATTTATTTTTAAAAAATAAAGGCAATTTTAAAAAGTTTATAAAAAATGTATTCTTTATTAATAAACATAAAAAAACATTTCAAAACTCAAAGCTTATAACTTAATTAAAATCCAAGATCTTAACCTTTTTAAAAAATATCTTTTTACGGTAAAAATTGTATTAAAATATTATTACGAAATAATTTAATTATTATCGTTTTAAATGAAATCTTCAAAATGTAGAAACTCATTCTACGTTCTTTATTGCTTGCGGTTATATGATTTTGTTCTTTTACGTTCCGAAATTAAATCGGAATATGACTAGCGCTCTGATTCGAATTAGTTTTAAGTACATACATTGCTATTATTTTTATCACATAGTCTGGTAGGCCCATAATATCTTATTTAATAAGGTAATAATATGACGCATATCAAAGTGCGTCAGGCACAAGGTGTAGCGCTTCAACTTTGCACTTTGGAGCTTACTAAAAATCTAAAAATATCATCAAAACTTCATTATGTCGCATAGTATTACAGAACTAGGGAGTGTGGGAAGATTTTCATGGCAACATAGTCATCTAATACCTGTAAAAATATTAATCATTAGTTTCTTTTATAAATTAAAAAATTTGTATTAAATCTTTCATTTTTTAAATATTCTCACTTCTTTTAATGATTCCTTTGTCATTTTTGGATAACTGTAAGAGAAACCAGTAGATTCTGACAGTTTTCCAGGATATAAGTACAAATGTTGATTATTTAGAAGCTCTTGATCTATATAAGGAGACAGAGGACTATTTTCAACTCCATCTTTGTTACATGCTTCTGCCCAAGGTGCCATATGTTTATCATTTATTTCTTCAACAACTGAGTTCATGTCCATCTACAAATAAACATTATAATTATTTCTTACTAATCAATAATTGTTTAATAATGTGAAGGAATTAAGTACTGTTATGCACCTTAGCTATGGAAGATAAAGCTGTACCCCAATAATCATGATTTATATTAAAAAGATCAGATATGATAGCACTGATTGTTCCTTGAGTAGAATTTCCTTCATCAACAAGATTATAAGTTTGTCCTATAGTTTCTGGTTTTGTAGCTACATACCAAAGTGCATGAGCCACATCTTTTACATGAACTGTATTCATTCGCAATTCAGGTCCCCAAAGCAATTTCATCATTTCACCTAAATGTTTGTAAACTGCTCCAATGACTAGACGAGGAGCTAAACCTGAGCCAGTTCTGTCTCCAGTGCCATAAACAATTGCTGGCCTGAGAATAGTATAATTTAGGCCTGGAATATTTTTCAGTTCATTTTCAACTTGAAGTTTATATTTTGCTACATAGGTCCACGGTTCAGCAGGATCATCTTCTTTAAGAGGCATCTGTAGAAATAAATAAAATAATTACAGTTTACTACAATTTTCTTGAATATTATTTGTTTATTTACCTTCTCAGAAGAAGCAAAATTTCCTGAAGAGATTTCAACATAGCGTTCAACACCAATTTTAGCAGCTTGTGAAGCACAGTTTATACTTAATTTGAAAATTCCTTCTTTGTAAACAGGGTCAGTTTGCCCGCTCTTGGTTTCACCAGCACAGTTAAATACGTATGTGATAGGATTATCCAAAGAAAATGCATTCTGACAAGAAACTATCATAAAAAATGTTATTTACATATTTTTTAATTATAAATTTAAATAATTTGTTTTTAATTAAAATTCTTACCTGGATTAATAAGGTTGGCACTTCTAAAATCTACCAGTGGATGTTCAAAAATTTTTTGATGTTTTTGATTAAGCCAAGCAGTCTGTGGTGGTACTTTGTCTACCACCCTTAAATATGAAACTAGATCATTTTGAATTAAGTACTCAACTAAGTTACGGCCTATGAAACCACATCCTAAAATTCAAATATAAAAACCTCTTAATTACTGAATATTTTAAATAAGTCCTTCTGAACAATTTTTTAATAGACACTAAATAATCAAACATCATAAATTAATGAGACCTATTAAATTAAATAAACCAAATTACGTTTAATTTAAAACAAATAAAAAAAGAGAAATAAATTTAGATGCAATCAAGTGGCCGTAGTCGGAATAATAGTTCCATTAAAAAAAAAGGAAACCGCACGTTTTTTCGCACAAGGAAAGCTGGACTACTAAATATAACCCGCGGCTGGCTGATAAGAATTCCGGATAGCGGAAAGTAGTACGAGAGAGAAAGAGAGAGAGAGCACAGAGAGCCTCACCTCCGAGGACAATAACGCCGGGTTTGCCGTTGGGCGCTTTGTCGTTGGCCATCGTGCAGGAATCGCTGACTCCGAAATCTCCGTTCTCCGGTCGCGCGTCCCTCCACACTGTAGCGATTCTCCTCTGGATTCTTGGGCGCACAGGACATGCGTCACGCGCCTCTCCCTCTCTCGTCGTGCCTCTCTTCCCTTTTACGCGCAATGAGCGTCGCTATACATGCACAGCGGAGGAAGAGGACTGAGACTGACAGCTCTCTCGCGAGCTACTCGCGCTTTTCCCTACGTTGACAAGTGGCAGCCTCTTTATCAACCCCTGATAAGAGATAAAAGGCCGCTGCGCGCCTGCGCAACGACATCCAACTACTGTACGCTACTCTTGCCGGCGCGCTTTCGTTATTATTTCGCTCAAAGTACGTATGAGTGTACAGTACTCATTCGCCCGGTTTCTCCCTTATTTCGTTTCGAGTATATTCGCGTACTGTCGTCACGCGTGCCTTAGGTTTCTTGTTTTTTTTTCTTTAAAGACGTGAGAGTGTGTGTTATGCATTATGTAAGGATACATATACTCATTTACAAATTGTTACTGGCAATTTTTTAGATAAGATGTTGTTTGCATAAATAAAATAATTTTCAAGAAAATTCAACTTCAATGTTTTACTCTAGGAAAAATTTGTATTTGAAAAATCTATATTTTAAAAAATTATTTAGATGTAAATATTTCTTTAATAAAATACACTCTTTAAATTTCATTAATTATTACAACTTACACTATTTCTTTAAGGAATTGAAGTTCAATTTTTTGGAAACATTTTAAATTTAAGCCAAAATTATTAAATGTACTAAATTCTTTTTAAAATTTTTATAGACGAAAAGGAAAACATAAAATTTCAAAAAAGCGTTTTTCTAAAAACAAGTTGCGTCAACTTTTTATAAAAACAAATTAATTGTAAATATTTAAAAAGTAAGTAAGTATAAAAAGTGTATAATTAATTAAATTATATTTTTCATTACAATTTTATCTGAACAAAATTTAGGAAATTTCAAGTAAAATCGCTGACAAGTAAGTGCAATAATTTAATTTGCATAAAATGGTGAATTTAATTAATATATTAGATTAAAATGTTGAAAAAGTATTTTTATATTATCTACCAGTATTTTTAGTACATTCCACGTTATTCTCGTGGAAAGTGCATCGTAAGCTGCGAGCATCAGTATTTATATGTATAAATAAAATCGGAAAGCGACGAAACGCAAAGTAGTGCTGTTTTGGTCAAGGTTGAGCACCGCTGCGCTCCGTCTCCTACTATTTCTCTCCTCGGTCTAACCTGCATGCGCGCTGCTAATATTTATGTAACTTCACTTCGATGAAGGGCAGCTGATTCTCTCAATTTGAAAAACGGTCTGCTGCGCAGAGCCGTCTGAAGAAGCTTGCAGGTAAGTCTGAAAAAGAAGGTAAGAAAGGACGATCGCCGGCGCATGCATCTGATTATATTATTTACGAAATTATGAAAACGATGTCACCTGCTCTCACCCTTCCAACAGGTTAAAAGCTCGTGGGTTCGTTATAAGTAAATTAGCCTAGTTCACCAGCCGGATTCGAAAATGGGTGCCAGCCAGAGTACGCGCAAGTTAACGATCGCCAATGAGGAGGATGATGCCAATGTCATACGGATCTCCGACGCAGTGGCCAAGAGATTGGCCCAGAGTACCAGCGAAATCTCTGCAGACTCGGCTAAGCCCAAGGAAGTTAGAGCTACAGCCACACAACAAGGCTATGCTCCACCTGCTGCTGCACAAGCCAGGGCTACCGCTATTCCTGACTATGCTGACACTTATTATTATCCTCCTGCCACAATTTCAGCACTCGAAATGCAGCAAATGAAAGAGAAAGAACTTGCTGAGCAGCAAGAGTATTGGCAACAACGTATGAAAAATCTTCAGAAGAAACATGAAAATATTGATGAAATCCTTGAAAAGGAGTACAAGACTGCGCTGCATATCTTTGATGATTGCAGAGGTAAAGACTTACCTTTGTGACTAATAAGCAAATAAAATTTTTGGACTTGCTTCTTTTGATTCACTGAGACTAAACATTTAAGTATTGTTATGATATGAAAGTTTTTATAAAAATTGGCATATAGTTATTTAATTTTTATATATTTTTAATATCAAATTTAAAGTAGTTTTATTAGAACGACTTTGATAATCGGATGCTAATAAAATCTTTTAATTTAAATATTTTATTAGCCCTTATAAACAAAACAACTTTATTTTATTAATTACTTATAGTTAACAATATAAATATTTTAAAGTTTAAAAATTGTAAAAATTTATTTCATTTTTTAAATTTAAAGAGGAAAACAGAAAGTTCAAGTTTAAAAGTATAAAAATTGCATTAAATATTGTTTTACATAAGCTTTTCAGACAATACGTTACTTTACTAAACTAATGATTATTTGCAGTACACAAAGTCAAAGGTGTCAAAGTACCATGTTTGGAAAATAAGCAGAAAGTATTGAAATGCTATTCAGAAAATCCAAAAGAAACATTAAGATGTGCAGATTTAGTGGAAAAGTTTACAAATTGTGTGGATGAGCGGAGATCACAACTCACGAAGTGCAACTAACGCTTGGAAACTAGTGTAAATAAAGAGAAAAAATTTGTTTTGTTCACCAAAAATACATAATTCCTAGTTGTTGGTAATTTACAATAATTTATAAATTTGTGGAATATTTTGAAAGATGGTGTATGACTTGTATGAATGAGATTCACACAACTGTATAATAAAAGATTTTGATGGTTGTGTAATTTCAAATCTCCACAGGGATTGGTCAAGAAAAAGCTTATGAACTTCGAATTCTTTGGGGTTCTTAGAATATTTTTATTAAATAAAATATTACAAATAGAAAAACAAGATTATATGTTGCCCTATTATTTGATTTCTTACATTTAATAATTTTTTCTGATTGTACCATTAATATTCTTTTGAATTTATTATTTCAAAATACAGTTAATATACTATTTATAATTTTGTTTTTATTTTCATAAAGTTTGACAAATAAATTTTTATTAAATCTTAATTTCTATTTGCTACAATATAGACAAAATATCTTTTCTAACACCATGTATTGATATAGCAAAAAGAATTTCAGAAGTAACAATGATTTTCGTTCTGTAATATACCAAAACCCATCCTTATATTTTTAACTTTGCATTTTGTTACAAAAGCTTTCAATAGAAAATAAATTAAAAATTAAATTTTTTTTTATAAACAACGCAATTTTTTAGAACGTGCATTTTATACAATGTTAATTATAAAAATATTTTTAAATCATTTTTCATTCAACTGTTCTTTTGAAACATACAAAAAGTAGTTACAATCATACTAAAACAAAAATTTACACTAAAGAAAAATTAGTTTCTCTTTGAGTGTTAAATTTTTTAACATGTTTATACAATATAATATGTGAAATAGTCCTAGTGATTCCTATTGATATTATTCTCATTTCGTATTTTTATTAAATAATTTGATTTTAAATAATTAAGAAAGAACACTTGTAATAAGATTTTTCCTTGTAAAGGATAAAATTTGTGTATAAACAATGAAAAATACACAAATATTTAAATTATTAAGTTTTTTTAAAGAACTAGGACAGTTTCACATTTACTCAAAATTAAAAAATTAATTTTATGAATAATACCTGTTAAATAATAATTCATTGCAAAACTATACAATATTGTAAAACACCTGAATTCAAAAACAAACAAATGTTTAGTAAATAAAGCTAGTTGTTCCAAACTTAGCAAGGAAGAAATGGTTCAGTCGCTTTTCTTGTTTCCTTCAGCAGCAACAATCTTGGCATGCTCTTGATTTAATCTATCATATTCTTTTGTTAATGAATCAGCTTGGGATTTTAATGCTTGTTTGTCTTTCTTTTCTTTTAAGAGTTGACTTTCCAAGTCTACATTTTGGGCTTCAAGCTCCTTGAGTTTTTTTTTCAATTCCGTTATAACTTTATCATGTACTTCATTTGTATTATTCTGAGCACTTTCACCAGCTTTTTGAAGAAGATTTTTAGCAGCTGATGTAGCAGATTGGGCTTGTTTCATGGAAGCCTCACTTTGAGCAAGAAGATTTGCTTGAGCTGAGATTAAAATAACCAGACGGCGAATCACAAGACAAAGAAACAGAGCAAATCCAGAAATATAAAAATTCCTTTGAGCTCTGAATAATCTCATATTACCTGTAATGTAAAAATTACCATAATATGGAATTTTTATTTTTATACACAATTTTTTTTAATTCACAAACAATCCAAATTTATCTTATAAAAAGTATACCTTGCATTTCAGCATCCAAATGTGCATGGGCATGTTCAGTAACTTCAGGGCTAGAATATTTTCGCATTTCACGAATAGCATCTAGTAAGAATAAAACAAGTATAGCAAGAAGTACAATGAAATATATCGATGCTTGTTGCCCAATGCTTTGTAGAAATCTTGACTTGAATAATCTGTTCCACCTTTGAGGTGAAGCTATAGGTAAAACTAAAAGAAGTACTACAACAATTTCAGCATAAAGAAAGCCAGCAATTAATGTCCACTGCAAACTCATTTTGCTGATTGTAAATTATCTGCTCTAAAAACAAAAATTTAAAAAAGAAAATTTTAATTACATTTTTTAAATAAATTTGTCTTTTTTTATACTACAGAAGACATCATGCAAAAAAATGTCAAGTCATAAGTAAGAAATGTACTTATTGCGCGCATTTTTCTCATTAAACCTAAATTAAAAAAGTAGATATCTCAGAATATTACTTGCTGTACAGATATTGTCCGTTTTTTAAAAAAAATTAGTAGGTTAATATTGTTTTTCGCCACGTTCTTATATTCCAAAGATTTGAGTTAGCTTTCTACTTTAATTATCTATTCCCAAAGACGGAAAAGAAAATGGATGGATAAGGTATACTTACTCTACAGGTGCTGACGACGATCTTGTCCGGTAACGCAGGTAATCCACCGTACTTAAGTTCAAAGTTCGCAAAGAAGAAACGATGACAAAATTTTATAAATAAATTTTACTTCGGAATGAACTTGACGTCAGCTATAACACCTATAACTGTAATAACAATTCCATATTTCAAATCCGAAACAGATAAGAGAAGCTATTTGGCAACGCTGTTATTTGAAAGTGATTCTACATTTATATAGTATATCAATTTATAAATTAAAATTTTAATTTTTTTATGTAACAATTTTTGCAGGCATTATAATAATAGTAATTTAATGTTTTGAACATTTAATTTAGTTAATAGAAAAAAATTTTGTAAATTCAGAAAAATTTTAAATCGGATATTAACAATTTTACAGTGTTGTCAAATTGAAAGTTCTGAAATTTATTTTTATTAACTTACGGGATTTGTTGTGATTGGTGTTCGTCATCGAAATCTCAAATTTCATGGATTTCGAAATGTGAATGTATTTTACGGGTAAAATCAAATCAATCCATTATTGTTATAATTTTTGCAAAAAAATAATAAAATATTTTCAAGATAATATTTCAAAATAAATAAGTATCTAAATAAATATAACTATGAAGAATTTTACTTTTAGGAAATAAATTAAAGCAGTATCAATGATATAAATTTTTATATACTTTTCATTTTAGTAGTAATATATATTTAATATATATTTAAGGTTGAAAAATAAATGGTTGTATCACTAATTTTAAATTTATTCGTTTGAGAATTACAAATTTACTTTAAAACATGATGAAATTAAAAAAATGTTTATTTTAAAAAGTAGAAACGCGGAATTGGATCCATATATGTTTTTGACGCGAACGCAAGACAAAGACAGATCATACTTGTTTTACTTCTTTAACAGTATTTTTGTGGCGCGAATTTGTTCAGTGCTTATCTAAAACCTTTTTTATGGACGGCTAAAGTAAAAGATGCCGGCCTTCCTCAAACATATTGAGGTAGATAATTTCAAGTCCTATAAGGGTCGACTCATTATAGGACCTCTGAAATCTTTCACAGCAGTAATCGGTCCAAATGGATCCGGTAGGTTATGTTTGTATATTATTTGGATGGGAAATTTTATTTATTGTTTATAACAATGGATACTTTATGATATCACTTTAGGAAAATCCAATTTTATGGATGCCATCAGTTTTGTCATGGGTGAAAAGACTAGCAGTTTGCGAGTCAAGAGATTCAATGAACTCATTCATGGAGCATCCATCGGCCAACCAGTTGCTCGAAGGTAATAAAATGCTTTTACCTACTACACTAATTGATGGTGTACTCTTATTATTAGTAGATTATTTCAAGAGTTATTATAATTGATATGTTTTAAATCAAAATTTTTAATTAAACTAATTGACATATTTAATAGTATTTATTAAGTGTAAAATCAATTTGGTAAGAAACTGGTCTTAAAATAAACAAATATTGCAGTGCTTCAGTAACAGCAGTTTTTGAAATGGAAGATGGTTCAGAAAAAAGTTTTATGCGCTCAGTTCATGGCTCTTCTTCTGAACATCGCATAAATGGAACTGTATGTTGCAAAACTTAATTATTTATTTAAATTTTTAAAGTTTACAATAAAAAAATGTTTTGTTTCATTTTAGGTGGTTACAAGTCAAGTTTATTTAAATGAATTGGAACAGTTAGGAATCAATGTCAAAGCAAAGAATTTCTTGGTATTTCAAGGTGCTGTAGAATCTATTGCTATGAAGAATCCTAAAGAAAGAACTGCATTATTTGAAGAAATTAGTAATTCTGGCGCACTTAAAGCTGAATACGAACGTTTAAAAACAGAAATGTTAAGAGCTGAAGAAGAAACACAGTTTTCTTATCAAAAGAAAAAAGGTATTGCAGCTGAAAGAAAAGAAGCTAAATTAGAAAAAGAGGAAGCTGAAAAATATCAACGTTTAAAGGAAGAATATGTAGAGAAACAAGTTGAATTGCAGTTATTTAGGCTTTTCCATAATGAGAAAGAAATCGAAAATTTAGAAAATTCTCTGAAGAAAAAACAACATGAAATTGAAAAAATTGAAAAGAAACGTGAAAAAGCTGAAGAACATTTGAAAGAAAAGAAAAAAGAATCTGGAAGACTAGGACGAGAGTTGGCTAAGATTGAGCAAGATATTAGAGAGGTAGAGGTAGAAATTACAAAGAAAAGGCCAGCTTTTATAAAAGCAAAAGAACGCGTCGCACATATGCAAAAGAAATGTGAATCTGCAAAAAAATCACTTGCTCAAGCTCGTGTAGCTGATGAGGCTCACAAAAAAGATATTAATGAGTTATTAGAAGAACTACGTCAAGTTGAGGAAACTAAATCTACTTACGAAGCAGGTATTGCTGCTCAATCTCAATCTCAAGGTCGAGATGTTCAATTAGAAGACGAACAGGTCAGTGTACTAATATTTTAACATTAAAAGTAAGATTCTTCAAAATCATTGCACAATATTGTTCATATTATTATTGTTTACAGGTGAAAGAATATAATAGACTGAAAGAAGAAGCAGGAAAGCAATCTGCCAGGTACACACAAATGTTGGACTCAATAAACAGGGAGCAAAAATCTGATCAGGATAGATTAGATAATGAAGGTCGAAAGAAAACTGAAGTAGAAAACAAAATAAAGCAAAAAGAACATATGCTTGAAGAAGCAACAAAACGCATTGAGAAGTTGGAAGAACATATTCGCACCTCAGAAGCTGCACTGGAAGATCAAAAAAAGATGCGTAGTGATCTTCAAAGTGATGTTGGTAGTTCTAAAGATCGAATTCAAGAATTGCAAAGAGAATTGGAAAATATTTCAGAACAATTGGGAGATGCTAAAGTTGATAAACACGAGGTTTCTAGAACAAAGAAAAAGACAGAGATTGTAGAAAACTTTAAAAGACTGTTTCCTGGCGTAGTAAGTTGCAAAAACTTCAATTTTTTAATTACTATACACTTAATGCATTTTTATAAAATAGTGTTTGAAATTTTTAATCAAAATATTTTTTTGTTTAGTATGATCGTATGTATAACATGTGTGAGCCAATTCATAAAAGGTACAACGTCGCTATTACTAAAGTATTAGGAAAGTACATGGAAGCCATTGTTGTTGATACGGAAAAAACTGCTAGACAATGTATTCAGTATTTGAAAGAACAGTATCTTGAACCTGAAACATTTTTACCTTTAGATTACATACAAGCTAAACCGTTAAAAGAGCGCTTAAGGTACTATTTAAATTAAGGTATTTGTAGTTTTTTTTTATAAAGATTAAAATTATAATGTAGGCAACATATTACTTTTATAGAAATATACAAGAACCAAGAAATGTAAAATTATTGTACGATGTTTTGCGTTTTTCTCCAAAAGATATTGATCGCGCAGTTTTATTTGCTACTAATAATGCTTTGGTTTGTGAAACTCCAGAGGATGCTAATAAAGTTGCTTATGAAATGGATAAAAAGGCTAGATATGATGTACGTATTTCATATCTAAAATTTATTTTAGAGTGCAGCGAAAATAACTAACATTTAATTAGATGATATCATTCGGACTAATATTTAATTTGAAATTTTTTTAGTGCGTTGCTCTTGACGGAACGTTTTATCAAAAAGCCGGTATTATTTCTGGAGGTAGTTTAGATTTAGCGAAAAAGGCCAAAAGATGGGACGAAAAACAAATGTCTCAATTAAAAGCTCAAAAGGTATTTTGAAATTTTATTAATCCTCATCCTCAATTTATAATTATTTAAAATAATTTTATACAATTACTTATAACTGTATTAATAACATTTAAATTAAATTCTACAGGAAAAATTAACAGAAGAATTGAGAGAAGCCTTAAAGAAATCTAGGAAAGAATCTGAATTGAATACCATAGAATCACAGATTCGAGGCTTGGAGACAAGATTAAAATATAACAAGAGTGATTTGACAGCAACGGTAAATTTTTTATAGTGAATTATGTTTGTAACAGATTTAATAAGATGATATAATTTTTAATTACTGACATTTCCAGAAAAAACAAATAGCTGAGTTAAAAGATGAATTGGTCAAACTTCAAAACGAATTGGATAAGTTTGGAGTAAGTAACTTACTCAAATGCAAAATGTGCACTTGAAATTTAATTACATTTTAATTATTATTTTTTTTTACTAGCCTACAATATCAGCTATAGAAAAAACAATGGCAGAACGCGACCAAGAAATTCAAAACATCAAAGAGAAAATGAATAATGTTGAAGATGACGTCTTTACCAGTTTTTGCGAGTCAATTGGTATTTCTAATATTCGTCAATATGAAGAACGAGAATTAAGGTAATAATAATTATTTAGTAGTCTATTTTTTTAACAAATAAGCTATAATTTTTATATTTTAGATCGCAAGAGGAGAGAGCAAAGAAAAGAATGGAATTTGAAAATCAGTGTAATCGAATACAGAATCAATTAGATTTTGAAAAACAACGTGATACGGAAAGTATGTGCTTCAAAAATTTATTTATTTTTTTTTAATTTTTTGTTAGAAATAATCAGTTATTTTTATTTTTTGTAAAGAAAAATGTTTTATTAATAAAATTTTATTGTAAAATTCGCTCATCGAACTATTGATTCTAGGTAACGTTCTAAGGTGGGAACGAGCAGTCCAAGATGCTGAAGATAAATTAGAATCTGCTAAACAAACAGTTAAGAATCAAAAGGCTGAAATCGAAAATGACGAGAAACAAATGGAACAGTTAAAATCATCGAGAAGCGCAAAGAAAATGGAAGTAGACCAAAAAGATGAAGAAATTGGACAATGTAGGAGGGAAGTAGGCTCAATTGCAAAAGACGTCCAAGCAGCTAATAAACAGTTGAATTCTATAGAGAATAAAATTGAACAACGCAAAAGCGAGCGACATGCAATTTTAATACACTGCAAGATGGAAGACATTGCTATTCCAATGCTTCACGGAAATATGGAAGATATTGCAGGAGAAGCGAGTACAATTGCTAGCGACTCAAATAATGAGTCGAGTATCAGTACGCAGAAACAATATGAAAGAGAAAGCCGAATCACGATAGATTATTCTTCCTTACCAGATAACTTGAAAGACATTGATGAGGAAGATCTAAAAAAGACCACGGATAAATTAACAAAAGCTATTGGCGAGTTGCACACTACAATTCAACGTATTCAAGCTCCAAACATGAAAGCAATTCAAAAATTGTACTTGGCGAAAGAGAAACTTCAGGAGACCAATGAAGAGTTTGAGCAATTGCGTAAAAAAGCAAAGAAAGCAAAAACACAATTTGAAAAAGTTAAAAAAGAAAGATATGACAGATTCACGACGTGTTTCGAACACGTTTCTAATGAAATTGATCCCATTTATAAGGTTAGATACTGATTTAAATTTTATATTGAAATACTTAAAGTGAAAATCAAATTATAATAATATACTTTTATATTTTTTCAGAGTTTAGCTAAAAATCAATCCGCACAAGCCTTCCTTGGACCGGAAAATCCCGAAGAACCTTACTTAGATGGTATTAACTATAATTGTGTCGCACCTGGAAAACGATTCCAACCTATGTCTAATTTATCAGGAGGAGAAAAGACTGTTGCAGCTCTTGCTCTACTATTTGCAATTCATAGGTGGGTCCTAGTTTGGCTTATTATTTGTCATTTGAATTATTATTATTATTTCTTTAATTTGAATTATTATTATTATCGATAGTTATCAACCAGCCCCATTTTTCGTCTTGGATGAAATTGATGCTGCTCTGGATAATACAAATATTGGTAAAGTTGCTAGTTACATCAGAGACAAGACAAATTCTTTACAAACTATTGTCATTTCATTGAAAGAAGAATTTTATTCGCATGCCGATGCTTTAATAGGAATTTGCCCCGATGTGAGTAGAAATAATGAAAATCATTTTTTTTTTGTTAATATAATAATGCAATTAATTATTTACATTTTCAGGTTGGAGAGTGCTTGGAAAGCAAAGTTCTAACTCTAGATTTAACATCATTTCCTACACATGTTAGTTAATTTGTAGATTCTTTTTAAATTTCATATTACTTTCTTGCACATTGACTTGAAATTATTAAAATTTTTAATAATGCTTTTTGTACGTAAAGGATTTTGTACGAAAAGGATTGTTAAAATTAACTAAAAGGAAGTAGTGTAAAGAAGAGGGACAAGAATTATTTAAGAATTTGCTAAGTTATTTTTACAAAGTGAAATATGAAAAAATCTATATTATAAAACTCATAACCTTATTCTTTATAACTGTAAAATTGTGAGAATAAAAGTATATTTAGTTATTTTAATATGAAAAACCTTATTTTAAAATTTTTTATTTTATTAAGTAGTATTATATGTAAGAATATCATCTACTCTCACCAAAATGAAATACATATATTTCATATAAATTAAGTACTTTTTTTATTTATATGTTCAATTTTGCATTCAATAAAAGAAATCAAAGAAAACAAATTATAAATGAGTATAAATGTACTGATTTCATACTGTTAATATTATGAATAAAAAAGTAGATCTATAATGAACATCTTATTTATTACATCGCCTTCCTATTGAACTTATTTTTTTTACGTAAGCAAAGAATGTTGCTTACATAAAAAAGCAATATTTGCAATCCTCGATCGCTAAATTTATATAAGGGAGAACATATCAGCGCGCGAAGCGCGCGTTCAAATTCAAATTCTAGTCTTCCTGTAAATAAGATTAAATTAAAGAATTTAAAATAAAGTTATATTTTTACTTTTGTTTAATAGATACAAAATTGTAGCTTTCAAAAACTTACTTTAGCTGTGATAATTTATTTAAAAACTAGCACGGATATTATTCTGAGAAATTCGGGACGGTTGCAACCCCAAAATTTCAAAGTAGTTCCATTCACAACGGGTCGCGCATTCGAGCAGTTCAGTTCAGCCTTACCCAGACTGCAGTGAAGAAGTTAGTAAAATCGAAGTATACGTCGATAGAAATTTACTGACGCTATTTTGCTGCAGATAGAAGATGCCTGGATTTTCACGACTGGAACTGAAGAATTTCAGAACCTTTTCA
>UCOM01001265.1:0-45147 GCA_900474385.1 Ormyrus pomaceus
GAGCCTACGCTTAAGAGCTTCATTTCAAACACCGTTTTCTCAAATTTTTACACGTTAACTGTTCTAAAAATTTAGGTGTTTGTATTGTACGTACTTTACACTATGTGCTTGCAAAATCTTAATAATTTCTTTGATAAGTCGATAAACCATACAACCACTTTAAATCCTTTGGAAATGAAATAAAATTTTCACCAACGTTATATTATGTATTTAAAAATTAAATTTTAACTTTCTAAAATAACTTGTAAACCTTATTTATTTCAGTTTTAAGATAAAAAATACTTATCAATAAAAACTTTTTTTTCAATATTCTGGATAAAAAGATATAACTTTTATTAAGACTGAATAATATGATTAAAAATTGAAATGCATGAGCAACTCCTGTCGGTAGGCAACCTGCTAGACTCTCAATGGTACTTAAATGCATATTCAAAGACTGACAAGAAATTTGAAAATTAAAACACATTTACGCATAATTCTAAGACTGAAATCATTGTGATAAATGTTTATTGTTCTAAGTAATTAAAAAAGGATTAAGGAATTTTATGTCAATATGCTAATGTAAATATACTACCGAAAACTGACATAAGGTAATAATTGAAAGAATTGGAACACGACAACTAATTAATAATTAATGAAAAATTAATTGATTTTTATATTCATAAAATAATAAAATTAAGTAAGATAATACTGAATTTTTTAATTGAATACACTTTTATTTTTAGTGAACTTTAAGTTATTAGAATAATACTTTTTTAAAACTAGAAGTAATTACTACACGGGTAATAAAAATTACTTGTATGTAAGCCTGGCGAAGAAACTTAGATATTAAAAGAACTTAAAAGTATATCTTAAACCTAATAAAAATATTTCTATATTTTTTTATTTCTATACTTATATGAAAAAATAATAGATAAGTAACGGTGCTTAAGAGTGCTCTTGCAGATTAACAATTCATATATTCGACTTAATCCAATTTTTAAGTTTTATTTTCATCACTTGCTTACTTGCTGCTAATACTTTGAGATCAATTGGCAAGTATTATTATTATTATTATATTATTATTTTTATTGGTTTCCGACCATAGATCGTATGTATAATCCACTATATGGGATCATCATGCCTAGTGGGACTTTTTCCTTCAGTTGACGTGAAAATCTATAGTTAGTCAAGGATACGTTTACTCACTGGATCTACAATTTTTGAGCCAAGATAAACGTAATTTTAGCATATAAACTTTTTTATCTTACAAAAAAGTTACAAACATCTACCTAGAATTTGAATCTACGTTTTATAGTATCTACTAGTAGTAGTGAGAAATTTTTATTGGCTTTAACATAAGTTACATAGCTATGAATTTTTTTAGTACTCCAGTAAACAGAATAGTGTCGCCATCGTTTGTGAAACAGTTGAAGCTCAACGCCGCTACATGATTTACCAACATTCGTCGCATGCGTTGCAGGAATCTAACCTTTTTAAACTGCAGCCCCGCGATAACAAGAGTCATAAATCTTCTGATCAACAAAACTTTTGCGTATTAACAGTTTATGTATTAAAGAACGTCAGAGTTAACCACTAGCTAACAATGTGTTCGAGTATCGAACCAAAACAACCGATGACATAATTTACTGGAGCATGTTCCGGGTTGGCGGAAATCTGCCTACGCTCTAGCGAAAAATATTTCGAAATTGCGGGCACTTGGAAATAGGTACTGATTGCTGCACGCACAACGCACTTTTGCACTGTCCCATAAAGATAATCAACTAGATTCAGCGCGTCAAAAACAACGCGTGGATTAGAAAAACAAAAAAAGATAGCTCGTATTTCCTGGAGGTATACTGTGTGTGTATTTTCGTCGGGCTTCGGCGATCAATCGGCAGCGATTAAGAATGGGCTTACCTTGTCGGCGGGCCCCTCTGGGGCCTGAAGATCCCTTGTCACCTTAGATTCTTCCTCTTGCTTAAACAGCACTCGCGAAAAAAGCACGCGCGAAACGAACTCGCTGTCATACACCGATCAGAACACTCGCGACGTTGCGGCCATCTTGGAAATTTCCGCGCAGCAGTCTGTCCGAGGGAGAGGCGCGATATGAGAGGGTTCCACCAGCAACCGCAAGATGGCGTGATTAAAAAACGTAAGTATATAAAAGAATTATCGATTTGACGGTCATTTTACCGAGAAAAATTTGAGATTAGATGAATCCAGTAATATTATCAGTTTTTAGTTAATCAAAGGAAATACTGTAACTACAATGATAAAGACATAATTTTAAAGTATTACAAATTAAATTGGATTCATTAGCATCATTGCAGATGTTTGAAACTTAGATACTTTAATTACCTGTGTATTTTGAACCTTTTTTTAGCAAGACTTGTATTTAAAAAATAATAAATTATTTGTTTTTACAAAAATAAGAAAATTAAAAAGCAAACTTATTTGTTTAACATTTATACTAATAATTTAATTAATTTAATTAATAATTTAATTATATTAACACTTTTATCATTGATTCTGTAAATAAACTCAAAATACAGATTTGTAATTATTCTGTTTTTGCAGAAACATACTCAATCATTAACTTCACTTTTAACTATGTAAAACTATATAGTTCGGTGGAAATAGTTTAGAATGTTTTTACTGGAACGATTAATGAAAAAAATAATAATTTATTTTTCGCAACGTTACAACGCTAATCGAGCGTCTTCTTTAGGCTGTATATAAACATAAAGAATAAGAATTATATTACACCAACAGGAGTTTTTTATGTAATATATAATTATTATATATATTATTACTGATTACTGATGTTTAAAACAATATTTTTGTTAATAATCACATATCAAATAAAATTTTGCAGCGAACCTTCTCATGAGTCCCTTATTAGAAATTAGATTTGATTTTAAGAAAAAGACCGTTAACAGATAATTAATTTAAAATAATAATATCGATCCTTTACTTTCGTAGCTGAACTCTCATTTAACAGTGAAAGAATTGAAGCTATAGTTAATTGACCGTTAGCTGACGATTTTCAAGCGTGACTGTCAAATTACGGATTTAGGCGCGCCGCCAAGCCGCGAGATACAAAGCGTAAGTTGGAAGAGCGGCAGTTTATTTATAGAATTCACCAAATATCCGCTCTGGGAACTTTCGTTTATTTTACAACTTTCCTCGTGTTTTTTTATACTACTTTCGCTGATGGACATGAAAGATGCATTTATCTAGTTGTTTGACGAAGAAAACTCCGTGTAGTGCAACGTCTTTTCAAAATGTGGAAAATTCTTTCTGACCATTAATTTTGGTCTTAGCTGTTTTCTGAAAGTTACGGAATGCAGGGGGATCAAAAATAGATTCGTGTTTCATAGATCAGAGTGAATCGACTGACACTATTATTATACAAGGAAGCGTTCATTTAGATTCACTTTCGTAATGAATTCAATAACCTAAGAAAGGCTAAATTTATTATGCGACATCTGTTTAAGCGAGTTTACTGCAGTGTAATAATAAATTATTAGTCATTAACTCATATATTTGCAAGAAATTTTATCTACTTATAATTACAACAATTTATTGTTTTTCACCAGAATTTTCTAATAGACAATACTATAACAATAACCATTTTTAAAAATCATGCATACTTAAACCTAATTCTAATTTAAAAAATTTTTAAATTTAAATTTTGAAACTTTATTCTTTCAGCGAATCTAATGAATTTTAAACATAATAATTTGAAAATAATTATAATTTGCACAAATAGTGAATTTTTCTCAATTTAAAAAAAAAAGTAGTGTATCTGTATTTGGTAAGAAAGATTTCATCTTTATCAAGAGCAATCTACCTTGTAAACATATCAAAAAACTTTTTATAACAAATAAAATTTAAAATTAACTTTATGAGATTCTTTACTTGTTTAAACTAATATATTCATATTAGTATTAATTAATTCAAATTTTAAAAACAACTTAATATGTAGGGTTCTTTTATGTTTCATAAAATGTAATTTACTATTGTTAAATAAATAAAATAAATAAAAAAGTATTTATTGTCAAATGAATAAAACATAATAATTACTTATAATACTTTCTTTAAAAATGAAATAAAGTATAAATTTTCCGCTGAATGAAATATTGGTCGTTTTGTTTAGTTTGATTCTTTTGCCAATCAAACGTACTTTCATTAAATTCAATCGAGTGGAATACTTGAAATTCACATTTATTTGAATTCCCGAAAGATTTATCAATTAAAATGAAGCAGCTGCCGCAACGGGCGAGTGATAAAACTATTCAGCGCTCAGAATTAATGTTTTTTTTTTCATTTTTCTCGCACCACATAAAACTGTAAAATCGCGAGATGTCGGGAAGCAGCGATGTTATCCAGGCCTGCGCTGCCCTTCGATTCGATTAGCAGACGGGGTATAAAGCCCGTCGTATCCGCGTGCGCGCAATGCACCGCTTCGTACAGAGAGCGCGGTACAATCAACAGGCGCGGGAGTGAGAGAGGAGACGCATCACACAGGCTCGCCTCCAGATACGCGCCTAGAGCCGCGTAGCGAAAGAAGCCGAGAAAAGAGAGAGGGAGAGCTCTCGAGAGCCGGATCGAGCGGCGGAGGCAGTAGTGGGAGTCGGGGAAGCATGAGGGGCGACACATGCACACGAACGGAGAGAGCGGAGCGCAGGCGCGCGCCGCCTCGGGCCGAGAGTGTATGGGTGAGCTCTGGCGGTGGCGGTGGCGGCGGCAGTGCTGCCGGCGGCTCGGGCCCGTAGTAGAGAGTAGTAGTAGAGGTCTTCCCCGGTGCGGCTGCGGCGACGGCGACGTGCCCGTGTGTGACTCGGCTACGCTGCCCCAAGCCCAAGCCTCGCGAGTGCTCTTCTCGGCGACTAGACCGCCGTCGTCGTCGTCGGTGTTGTGCGCGTAAGAACCGCGGCCTCTGAGGGAGCAGGGGACCGACGCCGGTCAGCAGCGGTGCAGCCTGCTGGTGTACCTGTGGATCACTCGTAAGTTCCTCGCAATTAGCACTCAAGTGCGTGCCTCGCCTCCTCTCGCCAGCTCTCCTCTCGACTTCGCTCGCTTAGACAACTATGTCAATGTCCGGCTTGTTTTTTTCCTGCCTGCGCTCCTGCGTTCCTGCGTTCCTGCGTTCCTGCTCGTCTGTGTCAAGGTTGCCGCCGGCAGCTTAGCTCGATTACCTGCCCGAGAATCTGCGAGAGGTGCAATCGGATTTAAAGTGCTTTCGAACGGTGCGGGCTTTGCCAAAATATTGATCTGTCAAACTGTGCAGCGGTTATAAACTCACCTGACGTATCGAAATGCGCGTTTTCAAAATATAATATACACCCCAAAAAATTTTACAATTTATACAGTCTGTGGCTGGCGTATTATTTTTTATTTAAATTCCGCGTCAATACTGATTTATCACTGTTTCTTTAGAGACAGTATTTTACAAGCACTATAATTCTTTAAATTGAATAATTATATCGCTGAAGCACCTGTTAAAAAAATCTACGGGTTATTGACGGATTGAAGAAATATCTCTGTGAATTCTTTTCACGCAGAATGATGGAAGAGTTTTGAAGTTCATTCCTGCTTAAAGAATGATTTCATTCTTATCTGTGAGTCATGTTCGTTTCCAGGAATACGGATGAAGCCTTTCATTTTTTCACTTTAATCAGCTGTGCCGCTTTGTTGTCTTCGTTGCACCAACGTAATGCTTATGCTCTTGCCGCTCGTTTCCACATTTTAAGTTCCTTTTGACCGCGCGAGTATCTTGAGAAAGTTCAAGGTCAGTTTTTACTTGCTCTTCACACTTATGAGCCTTTTGAGAACGGCAGTAACGCCTGCTTCGAGCTTCGTAAAATTAAAAAGCACGTTTCTTGGCAAAACGAGAGAGTAAATAAATAAAGTTGTTTAATGATTTATGCTAAAAATGCAAAAGTTATTTTATGATGTCATTTTACGCCAGTAGCCTTGAAATCTTAAGTAACCGATGTTAACGCTGCATCGATAGGTCGCTCCGTACCTCTTGCTGAGGAAAATTTTCGCATTCCACGCGCAAATCATATGAGCAATAAAAGCGGGAAATACATCCGGTTGTTAAGATTTTCTCGTTAAAGTTACAAACATTCTGTTGAAAAATATTACGAAACGTAAAATGACTTATCAACAAGCTAAATCAGTTACTGCTTAAAAATAAGCAACTTTTGTAAGCAAATTGCAGTTGCAGAAAACCTAATCAACTCGAAAGCTTTCGATCCGTTAAAAATGATTTTGAGCTTAATTTTTTTGTTTATATTCCAATTAAAAATGGCTTTTTGAAAGGGTACAGGAAGCACTTGACGAGCGGTCGAGTGATTTTCGATTGATATCGGCGCGGCTTATTGCAATTGGCAATGGCGGCAGGCTGAAGCCCGGGGAAGTTCCGTATTGTTCGAGGCTCGTTTCCGGCTCGAAGAGCCGCGGCCGCCGTGCAAAAGCATCCTCTCGACCTTCCTATTTTTTAGCTGGCAATCGGAGCCAGCCAGAAGCTGCTTTTAATTTCCATTGACTCTTTTATCAACTCTTCCGAAAAAAATTTCTTCCGTTCTGCGGCTACTATGCCTTTCATTTCTGCCCTGAGTATTCTTTGTTTTCTATGATAAAAACGACTGCAGCCTGTTGTACCTGCCGGATAGCTTTGTTTACGCTTCAGGAATCCAGGCTACTCCTGAACGAAAATTAATTAGCAGCATCATCGGTGAAAAAATTCGCAACGTTTTCATCGTTAATGTTGCGATTTATTGCGGATACTTTCGCATCCCGCCCGAATGCGTAATCAGTAAAGTAAATAAAACGAGCGGGAAATGCGATACGAACGTCGTTAAAAATATGAAAATTAATTACGTAGATATAGTAATATTTTAGCCTGCATTATCACGTATCCAGTAAAATAAATGGTAATGTAGTGAAATGAGCGAAATAAACGCGGTGCAGAGAAAGAAAAAACCGTGCAGTCGTTAAAAGAGGTTTTACCTTTCACGAAAATTGTTTTAATTAATAATCATAATTATTTTTAATTATTATTACGTTTGAAAATTAGTTTTCTCAGGCGGTAAGCCTTTATGTTGCCTTTTGCAAAAATAATGTTTCCTGTCGAAACTATAATAATTCCAAAATAAAACCTTACTACGTCATTTTTATATACGTTTAACTATCTGTAGATTTGCTTAAGATTATTTGCGTTCCCCGCCGATGAAATATGTTTACGTTTCAGCAGGTATTTTAAGACTACATATTTTCCTTCCAATAAGCCAAAATTTTTCACGAGTAATTAAAAAACTATTTGTCTTATTACTTTGAGCTATCCGAAAGCTTGGAAAGGAAAATGAATTTTCTCGCGGCACATTCCGCATGATAATGAAATTCCCATCTAATTATTGGGGGCAATAAAGAGGAAAAGGGTGGACGTATCGAAAGCGGCGCGGCTACACGCATAACCCAGTAAAAGGCAGGAGGGCGCGCTCGAAAAAAGGGGGCCAGGGACTAATTGCCTTAGGGCGCGTTCGGCTGTCTTATCGAGCGACTGCGGCGCTTAATCGCGCGTGCACTCCGAAGTACTCCCTCGAAATCCGCAAAAGTGCTGGAAGCTTCTCGGCACGCGCCGCCAGGAATAGCCCGGAATCGCCTATTAATGGCAGCTTCGGCCCTCTTCCGCTCGTCCGCGCGATGCACCCTCCGACGTAAACGCGAGGCGAGACGCTGCAGACGCCGAGCTCGTGAATTTCTCCTGAACTTGAACTTTTTCCAACTGGCCGGATGGAACGGAAATAGCGCCCCGGCTAAGCGACTCGATATACTTTTTTACCTAAGGAAGGAGGTGTTGATGCTCGCGTGCAAGTCAATCCCAACATCGACGGGAGAGAAGAGCTTAAAGTAACCTACTAGCTGGAGCGTTAAGTAAAAAAACGACAATTACGGTGGGTAAATAAACAACTGACTATTCATCACGTAAATTAATTTCAAAGGTATATTGTGAAAAATTTTTAGCGCTAAACTAATGTAAAGTGATTTTCCTTGAAAAATTTCGTTTTCCAAAAGCGAAAAAGAAAATCGCAGGCGGAGAAATAGCAGCGATTCCAAAAAGCGACGTTAATAGTGTCATTAATGAAAGGAAAAAGCAAAGAGTCGCCGCCGCGCGCACTCGGATGCACTCCGGTCTCGCGCGCGCTGATTTAATTCAAAATATTTAGCGCGCCTTCGAGCGACTTAACATTATTTGCGGTCAGAAGTTGAAACGAGACTCATCTAAATCGAAGGCAGAAAGGGCAGGAGAAGAAAAAAGGGAAGGAGCAGACTGCGAGGAGGTAAAAAAGACGGCTCCGTCGGGGCCCACGGCCTCGAGTCAAAGAGTCAGGAGTGCGCGCAAAGTGAATGCGAGCGAGCGGCAGCCGCGAGGGTGCAAAAGTGTATCTCTGCGCTCGCGTACATGCGCCTCTGCCGCGGCGCCGACACACACCCCCTTCCTCTCTCTCTCTCTCTCTCTTCCCCTCTTTCTTCGCTGCGTTTCGACTTCTCGCTCGCGTTTTCGTCTTTTTCCGGCTCTCTTTTTCGCACTTCTCTCTCTCTCTCTCTCTTTCTCCAGCTCCGGAGCGTCAGCCAGACAGAAAGAGGAGAAAAAAATCACAACGTCGCTCCGTCGAGGATCCAATAAAAAGCCCGGACGAAGTGTATAGTCTGCTACTTCTTTTATTTCCTAGCGGGCAGTCCAAATAAGAAGCGAGGAAAAAGAGGAAACTTTAAGGAATTTCGCGCGTCGCGCGAGCAAACATTGCCCGCCTTGACCTACGCCAACCGAGGAACTTCTAATGAAGCTTATTTCACCGCAGGAACAAAGTGCATTCTTACTCTAGACTTCTTTGTGGTCTTATGAATATTCAGATGAATAATAGATATAATTCTCTTTGCAATGAGCTTTGTATTTAAAATAATTTACGTTCTGCAAGTGATATTTAGCATCAAAATCTCGTTTCGTATAAAAATGTTAACTATATTATGAAAATGTTTTCAGTTATAAGTGAAAGCAAAATACAAAGCAGAATCGTGCAGCTAATCTTATCTATCGATGTTATACACTGCTCAAATTAACTTATCTGTCATGCCTGACGATTGAGCCCATTAAAACTATTGAAAAAGTATTTACTTCGTTACTATACTCTCATGCCGTATCGTCACTTTACTTAATAAATAATTTAAGTTAATTTCTAGGTAAAATTTTGTGTTAAATTAATCAATCTGCCGAAATTATTTATCGAAATGTTTACCTTTTGCAACATTCGTAATATATGCACAATTACATAAATTCGATCGAAAATTTACCAATACGTTTTCGCCAATCCTCTTAAGTCAGCATTCAACGAGATCTGCACAAAGTAGCCCGGCGACAATGCAGCTTGTGCTCGATTTTCGGCTGTTTTTCAAGGTCACGCTGCACGCGAGGATCTCTCTCAAGGATCGCTATCAGATCTGAAAAAGCAGCGGCTGTCCTCGTCCGGCGCACGAACGCGAGATCGTATCTCGGAGGGGCGGCATAATAATGCACGCGCGGTTAATTCGAGCCGCGCACGCATTTCGCATTCCGGCGCAGCACAGTTATCAGCAGGCACGTTTGATATAGAGCCTCGCAGTCCCTCCTGAACGAGCGACTGCGCGCCGGTCGAGGGCGAATCAATGGGGGGAGAGAGAGAGGTCGAGGCAGGAAGAGCGGATATCTCCCTTTCGACTAATCCTCGGGAATCTTCTTAATTGTCTAACGATATTTGAAGCCCTTTGAGACTCTCGCTCGCTCTCTATCTGTTTACCATCTTCCTCTCGAAGGCCGAACCCCGGCTTTAATTCCATCGCTCGAGACTCTTGCAAACTTTGTTTTACTCTCTCCCGCAGTCTGTGTTTGCTCCTCTGCGTTATCTGTTTGATTTTTCTCTCTATCCGCGTGCATCTCCGAGAGACCTGTTCTCACTCCGTCCTGTCACTTGAACAATCACTGTTCACTCTAACCAGTATTCATCAGGGGACTTACTAAATTAAATAAAAATTTGTGGAACTTTATTAAAATACTCTTTGTAAAGGCGTTTCGAAGCTAGTAAAATACAATGCTTATCTTGAGAATAGGTTTAAAAAGCTTTATTAGAAGTATTTTATCGTACTGTTCGTCCCGAGTAAAACAGAAACTAAAAATATAATCCTTTTAAGGTAAAACGGAAAAACTGGTCGCTCACAAAGCTCACCATATTTCCCATCAGAGTAAAGTATAAATTTTATCTGCAAGTCGCACAGTGTATAGAGTTGTACTTGTTTTTTGAGCATTGAAAAAATCCTGCAGAAACAAAAAGATATTTATCTTCCTCCGTAATATATTCCCATCTGCATGCTGCAAGAAGCGTAAAAAAATGCCGACAAAAATGCAATGCATTTACATAGATACACCATAAGTCACTGCAGCTTACTATAATTATCGGTAATACTCGGCGTCGACAAGGTCTCTCGCTCTCCATAAAGAGCCTCGCGCCGAGAGCACAGTCTTAAAACGCTTTCCCTTTCATCTTTTTTCCAGGCTCTGAAAACAAAAAGAAAAACAAAAGCAGCGGCAGCGGCGGCAGCGGCAGAAATCGAATTGTTCCTTTTTCCTCGGCTCTCTCATTTGAGCGTTTTCTCGTGGGTGCCTGCTCGTGTCTCCGCGAGTGCGTGTCACTTGTTTGATCTCCCTCTCTATCCATTATTCTCGGGCTTAGCCAGGCCGGGGCTGGGGGGGCACTTCATTCCTTAATAAATCCACACATTACTCCTCGAGGAGTCCTCCAGGCAGCCGCTTCTCGCTCACTTTTTCTTCGACTCCCCTCGCGCTCCGTCTCCCCCCGGCCGGCCTCTTCTCCGCCCCAAAAGGTTCGCGCGTTTATCGCGACTGTTTACCGAGTTTACATCCTGGCACACTCCGCACGCGCAAGCACACAGTCGCCCCTGCAACCCTATCCTAACCCCGGAAGCCACCCGCAACCGCGAGCGCCCGCGATGAATAAATCGCTTTGAGAGGGACATTCCAACGCTCCTTTTTCACCTTAACGTCCGAGGGACAAAGTTGCGTTGAAGCTACCGTCTTTAGCCCTTTCTCAGCCAATTCAGCGAGAAAAACATACAAACCCGTTTACGCGATTTTCATTCGGTAGACTAACAAGTACAATTAACGATTATGTTTATCTCATTTTCGTTCTTAAAAGTTCTGTTACTACTGTTTCTATTGCCATAGCGCCATTCACTTTCAAAAACGATCGAGCTTGCAAACGTTCTGGCTCTTTGAGGCGCATATAGCTTATATCGACGTTACGTGAATGACGTACGCAGCTGCGACATAAGTGCGAAATTATTTGCTCTAGCTATCTCGAATCTAGGAAATTTTATAAATGGAAATGCGATGTAAAATAAGAGCAACAATTTCATTTCAAAATTTGCATATTCCGATGGCATCCCCTCGACGGTCAAAATTTTCGAGCGCACGCACGAGACTCGTGTTGAGCATCGTATAATTTACGTGCGTAAAAACTATTACGTACTTCGAACGTACATCCGGCTTTAATAGCTGCATGTTGAGGTATCCTCTTGTCGAGCTGCAGCGCAGCGGAGAAGGACAGAGAAGCAGAGAGAAAGAGAGAGAGAGAGCGAGAGAGCTTGCACCCGGGCGTTTGCACCCCATTTCAGCTGCGTTTTTTTTTCACGTGCGCGCACGCAGTCTCGCGTGTACGCTCGCCGAGGCCAGTATATTGCGAGAGCGTGGGCCGCGTTCGCCTACGTCTGCGTATATGCGCTTGCGTACGGTACGTAGTTTTACGAGTTTCGTGCCGACTAGCCGGCGGAAAAAAAGAGGAAGAAGGTGCAGGCGGAAAGAGAGGGCGAGCCGCGCACGCTTGGGGCCGATCGACGCGTGCCTCCAAGCTCGCCGCGTCTCTCCTTCTCTCGCTCCTTTCGAGTTTGACGCTCGATCGCGCTGACGCAACGCTCCGCAATTGCTTCTCTCTCTTCCTCGCTTTTTTATCCTATCTTCCGGATATTACGTCGCCGAGTACGACTGTACGTAGCTTCGTCTCTGCTCGATAACGAAAGTTGCGCGCCCAAATTGCAATTAGGGCGCCCGTTACGTGTCTGGACGCTCGGGAAAGCTCCGCGTGCCACCTCTCCTTCTCTTTCCGCGGATCGCATTATAATAATTGCTCCCAGCCTCTTACGTTTCTTCTTTCCTTCTTCTTTTCCTCCGCTTTGTTCGAAAAGCGGATTTCGTCCATTCATCTTGGCTTCATGCGGAGTAATATATGTATAATAAGCATGAAGGTCATTTATCCTGGCCGCATGGAAAATAAAAGTAATTGGAGAAATCACCGAGTTATTATAAACGCCTTAAAACGGGGGCTTAAAAAATAATTTAATGCGAAAACATTTTTCATCGGGCCGTTCCTTGGACAAAGTTTCCTCGGATCCGAAATGAAAAGGAGCTCATTAAAAGCGGCGAGGGAACGTTCCTGCCGTCGGAATGGCGCTCTTTATGTAACGAGTTGAAACAATTTCATTTTCCCGGTGCGTCCTCGAAAAATGACGCGGAGATTGCCGTAAGAGGATTCCCCTCGATATTCCGGCCGGCAAAGACGTCTTACCGAGAAAGTTAGTTGAAGAGTTGGCTGCACTTTTCGCCGCCCTTCTCTTTCTATGTATATAGAAGCTCGAAAACTTTCCTCCGAGTGTCTTCCAGCGGCGGAACGGTCGATTCCAGGCACAGCGCGGGGCTCGACGGGAAATCGTCAGCAGCAGCAGCAGCGGCGGCGGCGGCAGCGCCGGTATTCGGACGCGTGCAGCCCGTAATGTAAAGTCTTGCAGCGCGAGCCCTTTGAAGGGAGGAAGGGAAGAGGGAGTGGAAGAGAGAGAGAGAGAGAAAGAGAGAGAGAGAGAGGAAAGAAGTCACGACGAAGTCGTGCTGCTTTGAAAATCGTGCACGAAACCGAGCCGATCGATAAAGCCACGTTGCCGGCGCTGCTGCAACGGCCCGTTGTTAAGCGAAAGCTTCCTGCTGCAGAAAAGGAAAAAAAATCCAAATCCCTTACCTTTACCCCGCTACGGATATACATTCTATCTCTCTCGCTTTCCCTCTCTTTTCTCCTCCTCCCTTTTCTCTTTCGTTCTTTGACCTCTTTTAATACATTCGAAAAGCGCGTATTTGCGATCCCCGTGCAGAACTCTTCGAATATTTATATAAATGTTAGCACGACTTCTTGCCCGTCCTCTGCTATTCAAATCGTTTTTATTCTATTTTAAGGTTATTGCTGCTATTGCCAACTACATTAATTATCATAAATTTATTGTACAGGCAAATGTATACCTTCTAAATATTCAAACGAATTCCGCTTATCTATCTTTGTTGTTCAAGCTCATTTTAAAAAAAGATTCATGAAAATCTAAATATACCTAATTTTGACCAAGATCTTGTCGTGCGTAAATTAGTTTGCTTTTCCTTTTAGTTTGCTGCAGCACATTTTCATCCTACCCGTAAGGAAGTTTTATCTGAGCCATGAATTCTAAGCACTGCTTTACCCCTTCTAATTTATTCAAATAACATTATTAAAAAGTAAAGAAAGCCAAAAATAAAAGTCAAATGTTTCTAATCGAGCAGCAGAAATGTTTATTAAAATTGAAAAGCCAGCCTTTGGCCGTTAATTATACGCCCCTCGAAAACGAGTTTGAAAAAAGAAGAGTGATGGTTTTCCGGCTGCAAGTGCCTTCGCCAGTAAGCTTTCCCGGCCGAATTATTTGACGATGCAATTTATTTAGTTGCGCGCCCGGGAACATCAATCCAGTTACAATTGCGACCGCTAACCGGCTGGCAAAAAGCAGGCAAAAAGAAGGAACTAAATTAGTGCTGTCGCTTGCTTTTACCGCTCTCGACGCGTTCGCCAGACTACCTCTCCAACTCCCACGCGCTCATACGAGATACATATCTGTTCCAACTCGTCTCTCGGAGCCGCGCAACTCGCGACTCGCTAGACCTTTTAAAACACGTCCCGCTCTCTGCGCTCTCTGTGTCGGCCGGCCACTATCTCTCTTAAATATGAGCTTCTGCTCTAGCTGCAGCATCGCGGCGACGCGCTGATGGCTCGGCTTTGTCCGTCCCTCTCTCTCTCTCTCTCGGGGCAGCGGCACGGAAACATCAAAGTGCGAGCGAGCGCGCGGCTCGTATATACATCGGCGACGCGGTTTTGCCCGATAATCGCGCGCGCAAACCGTCTGTCCACCGGACCCGCGCGCCTCTATGGATATTTCCGATGCGACTATTATGTGTGCGAGGTGGACGCGCGCGCCGAGAGAGAGCGCCGAATGTCGAGCTTTGTTCGCGCCCCTTCTGCCCCTCTGCCTTTTTCTCCGTCGAGAATAGGACGAAAATTATTTCGATGGCCTGTCGCCGCGCTGAGCGCTGCGGACAGGACGGATGGTCAGCCGGGACTTGCAAATCTCATTTCGCCCGTATTCACCGAAGTTTCCTGAAACGGACTGAATTTCGGTAATCAGATTATTCTTGAATTTTGATTAATTTGTGCGCCGGCAATTCGCAAACTGCACTAACAAATTAATATATAATTTGTTATGACAAATTGTACAGAAATTAGTGGAATATAATAAAGGTTTCTAATTAATTATTCGAAACTCATCCCCGAGCACTGATTCAGTTTCAGTTTTGATATTAAAATTTTCACAAACATTATGAAGCGAAATCGTATTTTTCTACTTTCGATATAATTAATTGAGCGTAATATCTAGAACGCCCCAAGACACTTTGTTAATTTACAAAATTAGGTGTGCTCTCGTTTAAGAATTATCATTTAATTCAGCTCAAGCGTATTAGATTAAACTATCGCGTTTCGTAAATAATTCATACAATTTGAAAAATACACTTACGTACGTTGTACGTTCAAAGCTGCGATTATTCTCGTCGTAATTTTAAAAGATTTTTGCTAATTCTTCAAGTACTTTAATATCCTACTAGAAAAAGTTAGAAAGTATAATAGAGGCAAGGCGTCCACGATAATTCGCCAGTAAACTCAGGGATTTTATTAGCTTTGCCAACTAAAAGTTGGGTACACAGTAGTTAAACTTTCACCGATTTAAGAGCATTCTAAATTCAAGAAGAAAAAAAAACCAGCTAACCTTGTTTGTCTTTATCCGCGCAATTTCGATCCCGGCACATTGTAATCATTGACAAAGGCATATTGCGTCTCTAAATACAAGTCTCGCGGCAAATCGCTCGCCGTTTCATAACGTAATTAACGATCGCTTCTCCTCCACGGTTGAAGGCACAATTTATTTCCTCCGCTAAGCAGCCTCATTAGCTGGGCGCGCGCCGGCTTTGCGAACGCGAACGCGAAACATAATCAGACGGCGAAGCCGGCGAACGGCCATTAAGCAAGCGAACTCTCGACGACACTCGCGAGCGCGCGCTTTTATAAGCGCGACGCCGGTCCAATCGGCAAACCGATCTCGCCTATCCGTCCGGTTCTGCTGGCGCATCTGGCCTGGCGAGTCTCGGCTTTCCAGGGCGCGAGCTTGCGCCTCTTTTTTAAACTCCCCGAGCCTGATGGCAGCGTTGCGTGCTAAGCGGAAAAGGAAGGCGTAAGAACGCGCCGGTTAGGAGATAAAGGCAGATGTGGTTAGGCGATTTTACGCCGGACAGGTGGATAAATAGATGCTTTACGACTCGGCGGGGATAAGCCCTTAATGAATCTCCGGGAATTATGGGACACTTTACTGGCAGGCTGCGTAAGTGGCGCAAGGTGCGTGTAATCGAGCGAGGGGATGCTCTGAAATATTGATTCAAGCTACGAGCCGCGCGAGCAACGAATTTCAAGGCGACTGATACCGTGCATTAGGATTATTACTACAAACTCGATGCTAATCGATTTTTGATTAGAGATTAGATTAGAAAATACGCGGGTTTCATCCAAATAAATTTCATACGCTTCGATATTCATAAATTTCTGATCAAATAAGCCAGTCTCGTTTCCCCGAAGAGGGTTAAAAATACATTTCGATGGATTAAAGTGTAAATTTAATCGTGTTTGTACTTATAAATAATACTTGCAAATATTTTGAAATTTGCAACAAATAATAATAATACGTGCGATTTACGAAATTACACGAGACAATATGAACATCTATATTTGTACTCGATGCGGAGTCTATAAAAGTAGGCCCCATAGAAATTTATAGAACTTGTGTTCAGCTTCTATAAAACGTATTTTTAGAGAGCGTTTAACTTGTGCGTTGGCGTGCATCAAATGCCTTCTTCTTTAAATTGTACTCGAAAGAATTCAAAGCTCATGCTTATTAGCGCGCTATTAATTTACCGGGAAAAAAATACCGATGCTGAATCATCTGCAATCAGCGAGTAATAAAAATTTTTATTCTCCTTACCTGGAAATAATATTTTGACGACTTTAATAATATTAAAAAATGAAAAATATCAGGTTTTTTTAAAAGCTGTCGTAAAGTCCTGTGTTAATTGGACAGTTTAAAGTTCGTTTTAAAAGCAATAATCTCTGGCAGTACGTAAACTTTATTAAAAAAGCATCGGGGATTCGCTAATGGACGAAACGACAAATCTATTTAAATTGAAGCTTCGCCGAGCTGCTGAATATCAAGTAGAAAGAAGGCAGGGAATCAGCTCGGAATGAGAGCGGAATATATGAAAATCGATGAGCTCGGCAAAAGAAGTTAAACAGTTGAATAAAGGCGGATAAGCAGCCAGAGCTCGATAAAGGAAAAGCGGCCCGGCAATCTGGGCAAGTGCCGCGCACTTGGCAATTTAGCCAGGCCACGGGCGATTTGCGTATACGAGCGGCCGGCGTAGAAAGCGGCTGCCTCGGATCTCCGACAAATTCATTACAATAGGAACGTCGCGCGTAGGTGGCCATGACGCGCGCACTCCGACGGGAGAAAAGAAGTCGGGCCACACTCGCTCGTCTTCTCGGCTTTCAGGCGCGCGCGTCAAGCGTAAATCTCGGCGTTTATAGGCTCTTCGGCGCAGCTGTTGGGCTACGCGGACACGCGCAAGCTTGGCTCCCTCAGCTCCGCACCGTAATTATTCAAGTCCCGATGCGTGCTTACGATAGGAGAGCCGACCGATGCTGCTTTCGGCCGTTAAGCCGCGGCATTTTCATTTTCCCGGCAAATCTCTACTGACTAGCGGCAGCCTCCATTGACGTTTAATAGGCGGTGGGGAAGACGTCGCCGAGAAAGTCTTCCGCGGCAATCTTTCCGCGGGAGCTTGTAACTTTCCGAGTTTCGGAAACTCCGCGCCTGAATTTGCGGGGATTCGAGTGTTATTAAGAAGTTGCGCAGACGCCCACCGCCGGGCCGAGCTCGAAAGTTACGAGTTCCCTCCGCAGGATTCGTCTTTTTATCGAGCCGTTTGTTTATGTAACCGTCTTCGGCGCTCGATTTCAGCCGAATGACGAAAGAAAATAAACACTAGCCGCGCGGAGCTTTACTAAATTTTAATAAGTATACACACCTCGGCGACTGCCGCCCACTAAATGCTTGCATAAATTGAAGCTTCTTTATTCTCGTCCAACAAGTTTGCATTAATACTGAGTTTCGTAATTAACAGTTTGTTAATTCTCGAGAAAAATGTGCTTGAACATTTCAACGGCTTTAATTACCATAAATAGGCTTTTCGATAAAGTCCAGAGCTGCAGCTTCTATTCGGAATTTGTCTGCGTTGCATCGAAAATAATGTAACTATTAATTAACTGAATTTAAAATTCCGATCGCATCGTTTTAAGCGGGAATCACAACGAATTACGAACCAACTCAATAAGCCGCTCGTATCAAACGCGCGTTTAGTTGAATCTCGTTTATCACAATTTTATGCGCATTCTAAGCCGCGTGATTTAATGACTCCCCACGCGCATGTCGCGATAATAATGACGCTAATGTACTTAGGTTCGAGGCACAGACTGTAGCGCCGAGAGCGCTCCGAGTCTAGCCAAATACAGCATGTACAATTGCATTTAAGCAGTTTAGTACGACGGTGCGAAACTACTGGTTGTAAATTGTACAAACAGCAGCACTTTGTCTCTGGAAACGTGACTGCACTTCGTTACAGCTTTTCTGGCTACCGCGACTGTTTGTTTTCCATTTGTTTCTCGCTTCTTTCTAATTCTTAGCAATGTGCGATTCTTTCAAGTGCCTACATCGTGATCGTAAGGGGAGTGTTATTTGTTTATAAAATACGAAATTTTAAATACTATTCTTTATACTTGCATAAACATATGATGAGGTACTCGATACATGCCTTTTTTCAATATGCAAAGTATTTTTAACCGGTCTTTACTATATATACAAAAGAAAAACCTTGGCTGGCGATCAAGCCACAAAAATAGCATTTTACCTTTGTAAACATTTAGTAGACGGAAGTTGGTTCTTAAACATTTTCATTATTAAACTGAACGATAATAAGAAGTGAAAAAGGAATGTCGCTGCACCATAAAGCAGCCCGTAAAAACAGCAAGAGGTATCGCACAATGCCTGCCGTAAGTCAATAAAGCCTGGCCGCGAGCGCATAAAGCCAGCGGCCATAATATACGTGCCGAATGAGCTGCGCGCCGCAACAGGCCGAATCCGGCCACCTACTGCCTCTCGGTCCTGCATTCGAGGCTTATCAGAGCCCTTTCCCGCGGCGGAAGTGCGTCTGGGCCGCGTTCCGTGTTTAGGCGCACATGCTCGAGCCCCATCCGCCCACATCTGTCCTCCGCGCGTTCCTTTTCCTTTCCTTCTCCTTAGCCGCAGCCGCGCGCGCAGACCTAGAAAGAGGCAAGTAGGCGCAGGCGCTCGGATATTTCCAAAGAGACTCGGCACAGAAGGAGCCGCCTATTCCTTCCGCCGCGCTTTTTTCTCCTCGGGGCCTCGATTCGATGCGTTTTATCGCCCGCGGCTCTTGAGCAAACGCACGTCCCACTGATGGCGAGGAGCCGCAAGCGCGGGCGCGCGCCGATCGATCGCGCCTCTGCACGCACGAGCCGTACATATACCGAACGTATAATACGTGCCGATAGGAAGCCAGTGGCTCTCTCGCGGGAGCGGGCGGCAACCCGAGAGAGATTCCTGCAACGCCGATGAAATATTAAACGCTCGCGCGTCCGCCGTACTTTACCGGCGAACGTTTAGCGCGTCAGCTCGTCGAGCTGACTCTTTTATTGCGAAGGGAACGAGATGAATTACAAAAGCAGAGCTAAAATTCGTTTGCGATTTAAAGTTACCTGACCACTGACGATTCTCGCCTCCTCCTCAAAGCTCGACTCGCATCGGCACTGTTGCTGTCGAAATAGGAGCCGCGGGAGGACGTAGCTAGGTTGCATTTCTCGGAGCTTCGTGAATCATCGCTTCCACCGAGATTACTGCAAAAATTATTGCGCTGATAAAAAAAGAGATTCAGATGTGACATAAAAATGTGGATCGAATGATGCATCAAAACCGCAAATATTTATAAAATTTTATAAAAATAAATTTGCAAGATGACATCATTTTTAGATGCTATAATTTATAGTACGCTTTCATTTCTCGAGTATCTTCATATAAGTTATGTATCTGTACTACTTTTATGAAAAAATGTTTTATGCCTTTTTTCTTGCGCAGAGAATATTTTATTCACACAGGATTCTCAGTATCATATAAAAGTTCTTGTGTCTAAATTCAATCTCACTTTGACGTAATTTATTCCTTGGTAAAATGAAAAGATATAATTCTAATAAGAATTTCATTTTATTGAACAAGCTTTTATTTCAAATGTGGAAGGGAATTAAAAAGATGATTAAAAATTGTATACGCTTTCGGAAAGAATAGTTTTAGATTTATTTTTTATTTACATTACTGTCGCATCTTAATAAATAGTTTTTCACAATTACGCAGTTAAGGTCAGCTTTAAAAGCGCACCGAATTAATGCAATTAAATCCATTTCAGCGGGCGCTCGGCCTCTCCCCTCGATACTTTGCGTCGTTCGGGGAATCACAGCGCACATCATTCGAACGGTTGTCGTCGACCGAGCTCTCTATTGAAACGCGGCGGATGAAGTTAATTTTCTGTCCTTCGTAAGCACGCTGAGCCAGGACTTTTCTTCCTTTGTGCTTCGATTAAAATCGTTTCTGCGTTTACGCGCGGCGCCGGTGTGGGTGCACTCGACTCGAGCCGGCTAAAAAAGCACGTCAGCTGCTGAGAAATCACATGTGCCAGGGGAAAAAGTCGCGCGAACGAGTGACTGCAGCTGAAATAATATACGGGGACTTTGCGTAAACGCTCGTTTATTTGGAGAATCTTAAATCCTGGAATTGTTATAAGTGATTAAATTGTTGATTTTACAACAAACAGAATTTAGTTTTAATCAAATTTTTCTTTTTGTTTCAGGTGAGTTTCAAACACTTTACACGCTCTATGCTTAGCTTGTTACGTAAGTACTAAAACCAACATTTTAGAGTCCTTAATTAAAAAAAAAAAAAAGTTCCTTTAATATCTCATGTCGTCGTATCTGCAACGCAAATTATTCTCAGAAGACAATCGCTTTTTCATTACGCGAAAATATAAGAAACGATAAGGAAAGCGGGAAAGTTTTGTTCAGAGAACGGAAACATACGCTGCATAAACTCGATTGATCTCGTACATTCTGATGGCTAACTTTGTTCTACTCTCGAAACAAGCCTTGATAAAAAGCAGAGGGGAGGTTTTGGGAAAAGAAGTTACGGAAAACTAGTTACAGGGCCAGGGAATGGATAAGCGAGTCGGGGGGAGGCATGAAAAAAAGGTGAGGGGGTGAAAAGAGCGAGAAGCAAAAGGAGGCAGAAAAGAAGCGCAGGCCGCGTGCGCGTAAGCGAGATAATGAGAGCGAGAGAGAGAGAGGCGAGCCTGAAAGAGAAGAGCGAGCGAAAATGATGGGCCGCGCGCTCGCGTATATAAAAGGCGGCCAGCTGCGGCAAAAGGGCTGCTGAACTTAGCGTATGAAAGGAATCCGGCGACGACGAGCACGCAGAAGCAGGCAGCGCGCTTTTATATGAAAACGCGGCCGCGCTCGCTCTGACGCATTGTGCAGTCTTCGAGCGCAAGTTCAACGCGCGCCGAGGTAACAGAGCTGAACTTCTCCCGACGACGACTCTCCTCCTTCTTTCGCTCTCTCTCTCTCCGGGCCTCTTTTGTGCTCGGACGTTTGAGTCGCAATTGCAGAAATAACTTTTTTCTACTAATTAGTACCTAGTTTGCGTCTTCTCCCCGTCACCTGCCTAATTTTAAACTAATTATGACGAGTGCAGGTTTAATTGCGCCTGCTTCACGCGCCGTTAAACGCTAAATTGTAGTTTAACTAAATTTCGCGGCCGGCAGATTGCGTCGGAGTTATTGTACGAGGACAAAGTGGGCAGAGACTTTTTCCGAGGTGAAAAACAATGGCGCCCTTCGATTTTCGCAACTGAACGATAGAGGCCATCGGAGTCGCTCGCGTGTTTAGGCGAAATAATGAACTAAACGACTTTATGCGCCGCCTCGGCTCGTAAATAATCGGCCGGTTACAATCAAGACGTAGAATCGCCGGTGTGTCATAACAGGCTGCGGTGCTTGACTTGACCGGGCATCGCTTCTTTTTCAGCTGAAACAGCTATCCGACATAAATTACGAAGGTACAAGCGCATATTGAATCGTTGAAAAAGTGCCGGATCACGCCGAGCGGCGGACGACGCGAGATACCTCACCCACATAGAGTCGTAGCTCGGGCGCACCCTGCATCTCCTTATCGAGAGACCTTGCAGATCGCTCGGCTCTCTCTCTCTCTCTCTCTCTCTCTCTCGCATGCGCATAAGCGGAAGTCAGCGCGCCGCCGCCGCCGCCGCCGCTGCAGCGAGCGCCTGCGCAGGTAGAGCGCCGAAGCATTAGCGTGCACGAAACGCACTTGAGTGCCCGCCGCCAGCCGGTTTTAGAAATTAAATTCACGACGTCTCTCTTTCTCTCTCTCGCTACTTCCTTATTGGGGAAAAATTTTAACTCCCGGCGAGAAATGCAATAAAAACTACATGCGGGAGGAACGCTGATAAGCCGAGTTATGATACTTTCAAGGCTTCGCGCGAGGCTTTTTAAATTCGACATCGTAAATTAATAAGAAACCTCTCGAGAGCGGACTATTTACATGAAATTTCTAAGGACGCGGCCTGCTCCCGTTTCTGATTGTTATTAGCACACTTATTGCTCGATCATAACAAAGAGGAGGCATTAATTTTTCACAAACCGGCATATCGAATATCTGCCGGAGTAGTTGCTGGAATGAAATAAAAAAAAGTTAAGCGGCTTGTCCATAAATTAACGGAGTTTATGGACTCTCGGATCCAATTATAGCAAAGGTGCACGCGTGGGCACAGAGCCGCCGCGGCGCGGCAAAGTGAAATTTCGATTCGCGGAGAGTCGGCTGGGGGAGAAAAAGCGGCAAGCGTCGGGACGTTTTGACGTCTATTTCAATTACTCGGGCGTCGCGAATATCGTGTGTTCGTTAACGCGACTGGCAGTCGTCTTTCGCCGAGCGCCGCGGGAATGCAAAGTGAGACGAGCGCCGCGTTTCCCGCGCGCCCGCATATCTGCATATATACATGCGCACGCGAGCGAGATGGCCGCGACCTACGCCACACACACACACACACACACATACCGCTTGATGGGTTCATTAATCCGACACGGCTAGCTTTTATATACAAATACCGCGGGAGACGCGTAATATAATTACACCTCTGCGCCCGATGCTTTTTGCGCAAAAATCTATTCCCTTTCGAGCTTTTAAAGCGGCTTTTGCCTTTTTTATTCGAGGCTGCTTTTCAATTAGAGGTGCGCGAACAGCCGAAAATATGCAATTTTGCTATACGGAACAGATTAACTAGGGAAAGACTGTGACAAGTCGTTAAATGGAAAGTCTCTTGTATAATCTTTTGAAGGTAAAATTACTCTTGAAATGCGTAAACTGAATCGAGCCCATATTTAACATTTCTTGCGACATCGGTCCAGTAAACTTGTCTATCATTTATATTTATCCAAGCTTTAAGTAGCTTACGGCTTATTTTAAAAGTGCGCATCGAGAACCTGCTTCTAAATTGAAACATTTTCTCCTAATTAGAATTTTGCAGCAAACATTAAATACTGACCGTCGCAAAATAAGTTCAATTTATAAATTGCAACTTATATTCACAGATATAAAAAATACTTACGCATGATGCCTTTATTTTTTCACCGTACCACCAGTAGGATGAATAAAATTTACGGTTTGATTCTCGAGAAAAGTTAATCGAATTTCGTTGATATATCGACTGAAAAGTGTAAGATTGTTACTTCAATTACGAAAATTAATTTTATTAAAGAACTTTTAATGGGCTCATTCAATGGCCTCTGCTCGCACTTTAAAGCCTCTTCGGTATGCTGAAGTCTCGTAAAAAAATTTCACATAAGATTTTTACGACGGCCAGTTTATACGCCGCTCGAACATGTTATATATATATGCAGCCTTTAATATTCTTGGGGAAGGTTACATGGTACTCGTAACTTCTTTTGCATTAACTTTAGTTAATAACATTCGAGTATAAATTAATTTTTATTTCGTAAAACACACTTCTTTGTCGCGTAGCTGCCTCAGAAAAAAAATGTTTTCCGAGCAAGCAAGAGAGAGCCGGTTATTCTCGCGAAAACACGAAACGAAGAAAACGTACTCTATTATTAAAGAGTCGTTGGAAAAATAATTCGCTACTCCGAGCATCGAACGTTCAATATTTAGCTTCCACGTACTAAGATTGTATCCGCGCGCGAGTCGTGCCGCAGCTCGCAATAGTAGCACGCCTGTACAGCTGCGTCTCGGTGCTCTCTCTCTCTATAAAAAAGCCGCTTAGCGCTTTGCAAGTCTAAGCTCGGAATGCAAAGTTCGCGAGAGCGCGGGGTTATATCGAATCCGCGCGCTTACAAACAGACTCGAGTTTCCCGCGGTGCGAGTCGTGCCTCGAACTAACACCCCGCGAAAGCAATCTCGGGGCTCGAGTTGACGCTCCGTAACAATGAGACTTGGGTATAATTCGCCGCCGCGATCCACGCGCGCCCCCTTGCAAAGTTGACCCCCGTGAACGTGTCAACGTGCAGCGCCGTGCGTTCTTGTAGTTATTCTTGCTCGGGGCCTTTAGGTGCTAGGCGAGATATCGAGACGCGGTTCTCAGGCTGCAGCTCAGTCTAGCTGCCTTCTTCGACGTTCTGCGCTTTTCTTCCATTGCACAGCTTCGGATGGAGCCGGTTTTTCGACAATAATCTACCTTATAACCATTATGTTTTCGACTCGCGTGACTAGCCACTTTCTGCATTTAGCTCGAAACCTGTTTTTCAGAAAGCTATTATTCATGCAGCTTCTTTTAACTAGGCCAAAACAGGCGCTCTTTTGAAATTGATCAAATTCAAAGGCTTATATAGTTGCTGTAACATTAAAATAAAATCTTCAATAAAATATTTTTGTACCATAAACTCATTCTTTCCGTGCGCCATTCATCCATTCTTTCCGTATCAATAATTCACTCAGCGGCAGGTTTGACATTTTACAAGCACTTCCTACGTTATTCCCGTCAGTTTCACGTTTGCCCACGTGCCTATTATCCGAGCGAGATTTCCGTCTGCAATCTACTTGCAATAATACAAATACAAAACAAACTGCTTCCAGAACTTTAGCTTATTTTTTTCTCCACTGCCATAGACTTACGTACAAGTGTGTGTCTTATCTTGCGTTACTGATCGATTTCTCGCTTTGTCGCTTTTGCATTGCCGCCTACAAACGGAAACTAGCAATTTTATTCGCGCGAGACGTAAGCCAAGTACTCGGATGTCGCAACGTCGTTCAACACTCAATTCATTCATTTTACACGATACTGTTATACCGCCGCGGAAATGCTGCGAATATTTTCTTTTCATCGTGCTATTATGGCTTAACAAATCGTAGTGAAAATAAACTAAATAAAACACAGCTTATGTTATATTTAATCTCGAAGCGTACAAAACAAACAGATAAATTTTACAACTTACTGTGATAAGTATAAGATATTTTTTTTTTATTTTTCTTGGACGAATAAATTTAAGTCGCGTCGTTTTACGAGAATTTACGAGTTTCTTGAAGACATTTTTCTGTTTATTTAATGACAGTCCTATCGAAGATTCGATAATAAAAGCAGCAAAGACTTTTATGCGTAGAGCAGGATCTCTTAAAATAATTTTTTACGCGCTTGTTTTCTTTGGCAAAGGAGTTTTTGTTTCTAATTAGAGCGTCTAGAGACGTTTAAATATAGTGCGTCTGCGTATTAAAGAGGGATGGACCCTCATCCGCTGCATAATCAGGCAGCTGCAGACGGAGCTGTAGACGGCCGTGTACTTAGTGTCTCGGAAATTTAAAGTATTTTCGTCTTTAACGCGTATAATGAGTCAATGGAGCTCCATCGCTTGGCATTAAAAATTATAACGATTTAATACTAATTG
This sequence comes from Ormyrus pomaceus, assembly GCA_900474385.1. Taxonomy (NCBI): domain Eukaryota; kingdom Metazoa; phylum Arthropoda; class Insecta; order Hymenoptera; family Ormyridae; genus Ormyrus; species Ormyrus pomaceus. The sequence continues at coordinate 25,568 of UCOM01001265.1, forward strand.
CGTCTTATGATTTAAACGGCACTGAAAGCGATTACTAGGTACATAATAAAGCAAAAAATATACTTTTATCTCGAAAGTGCGAAAGAAAAATTTTTGTTTCCAGCTAAAAAATATAAAAAGTTTATTTGACGCAGCAAAAAATGTTGCGCAGCGAGCAACAAAGAATAATACTCGTTTTTCCGCAGTAAGGTATATATGCGGAGTCGTTAAAAAAATGAAAAAAACCGTGTAAAAAATTGAACGGGAAAAATGTTGATTTATAAAGCACCATTGACACAGTGCAGAGCGGCACGTTATTACAAGAGCGGCAGCAGCGCGATTCATTCACAAGGTGTCTACATATTTCCTCCCTGCTCGTCGCGACTCTCATTGTCAGGGGAATCTACCCCGAAGCAATTGGGAAAGTGCGCCAGCAGCGGCGGCGGGATCAACGCACCTCGTCTCTCTCTCTCTCTCTCTCTCTGCAGCGCGTATTAGGTCGCTCGAAAAGTTGTCGCTGGAAGTTGGCTCCAAGTCGCAGCTCGCGGCGCAGCTAAGTACATGCACAAGTGCGCGCGGGCCACTGCCTGGGCGAAGAGGAGCCGCCGCGGGGGGCGGAGGCGAAGAGAGAGAGGGCCGAGAGCCGAGGGGTCGTCGCGGCTAAGGCTATATATATTCAGCGGCGGTGCTCGGCGGCGTCTCGCCCACCTCTTTGAGGAGCGTGCGTGTGTACGAGAGGCGGCTCCGTGGCGCTTTCTTTCTTAAGCGCGATTCCTACTGTCCCGAGTGCGGCTCGCTGAATTTACTTATGCGGCGGCAGAGACACGGCGACGCATCTGCCTCTTGGCGAGCGACGCTCGAGCGTCACTCTGCCAGGCGGCTGTCTTCGGAGTGTGAGCCGCGCACTTGGTGTGCTCGGGGAATTATTACGCTCCTTTTGTCCTATTGGAAGTTTTGTCTTTTTTTAGCAATTTGCTTTCTTGGGACGATTTTAAGGTATATAGAAAATAGGGGGGCTAGTAGAGTTTTTAATTGCGTCGACGAAACTATGGAAATTGCTGGTCTGCTTTGCCAGTTTTTCGCTACGTGTATCCGACGATGTTGCGGCAGGCAGAATAATGAATGAACAGCCAAGCGCCGAGCGAATGAACCAAGTGCGAAGCGACTAAACACCGGTCGATACGAAACAATGTTTTCCAGGTGCTTTAACGCAGCAGTTTTATTATGTTGAACAAAAGTATTAAAGTACCGCGAATCTAACAATTAAAAATAATTATATTTATCGCTGTAAAAGCTTTAAATAAACGTCTATATAATGGAACTTTTTGATGAAAGAGCATCGTTAATTTTCTGAGCGCTGATTAAAAATGAATCCAGCAACAAGGAAGAAATACGTTTGGATTTTTCTCACGGCAGGACTCGTCTGGTATTCATAGGCTAGCAACTTATTTATGCATGGTTCAACGCGCACGCCTCTTCAACACTCCAACTTTCGCGAATTCGCAACTTGCATCCGGGAAAATAACCCTGATGAATGTAAATTGCATTAACTCGTTTTCCACTTTTTCCCTGTCGAACGTGTACAGTTTGATCAGATAGAAAATTGCGCGATAATAAAATTTCTGCAAACAGTAAGAATACTCTCAAGTCATTGAAGATAAAAGATGAGTATATAGTAAGAGTGCATACGTACGACTATCGATCGACGTCGCCGAAGACGACTTCAATGGTGCCGATCAGCGAGCACAGGTCGCCGATGAGGTGTCCCGGGATGAGGTACCGAAGGCCGGCCAGGTTAATGAAGCTGGGCGCGCGCACCCTGACGCGGTAGGGCACGCTGCTGCCGTCGCTGACGAGGTAGACGCCGAACTCGCCCTTGGGGCCCTCGACCGCCGCGTAGCAGTTGCCCGGCGGCACCACCATGCCCTGGCTGAAGAGCTTGAAGTGGTGAATCAGCGCCTCCATCGAGTTCTTCATCTCGGCGCGCGGAGGCGGCGAGATCTTGAAGTCGTCGACTTTGACCTCCCCCTCGGGCATCATGTTTATGCACTGCTCGATAATGCGCATCGACTGGCGCAGCTCGTGCATGCGAATCAGATACCTAAGCTCGGCAGCGGACGATTAGGCGGCTGTGCGCCGAGGCACCTCGGGTGTTGTGCGTGTTGTGCGATCGCACCTGTCGTAATTGTCGCCGTTCGTGCCGACGGGCACGTCGAAGTCGACGCACTCGTACGCGTCGTAGGGCATGGCCTTCCTCAGGTCCCACTTGACCCCGGTGGCTCTGAGCGTCATTCCGGTGAGGCCGAGATTCTGGGCCATCTCGGCGGAGACGACGCCGATGCCGACGTTGCGCAGCTTCCAGACTCGATTCTGCGTGAGCACGTCCTCGACCTCGTCGTAGCGCTCGCCGAGCTTGTTTATCAGGTCGTGGACGTCGTCGAGGAAGCCGAGGGGAACGTCCTGGGCGACGCCGCCGGGCCTCAGGTACGCGGGGTGCATGCGGCCGCCGCTCGCGCGCTCGTGCAGCTCGTAGATCTTCTCGCGCTCCTCGAACATCCAGAAGAAGGGACTCAGCGCCCCGCAGTCCAGCCCGTGGCAGGCTATCGACAGCATGTGGTTCATCAAGCGGGTCAGCTCCGCCATCATGGCTGTTGGATTAAGCTCATTTCAGTATACTACAAAATTCAAAGAGCATTTAATGGGAATAATGAGCTTTTAAAATTTTTGAAATTCCGGCTTTCTAAGGGTTAAAACGAAAGGAACAGAGTCTACTCTCTGGTTAGCACTCACTGCGAATGAACTTGGCGCGCATGGGAACTTCGATGTTGAGGAGTTTCTCGACGGCCAGGCAAAAACCCTGCTCGTTCGTGAGCGTCGACACGTAGTCGAAGCGGTCAAAGTACGGAAGCCCCTGCACGTAAGTCTTGTACTCCATGAGCTTCTCGGAGCCGCGGTGCAGCAGGCCGATGTGCGGGTCCGCCCTGACGATCTGCTCTCCGCTCAGCTCGAGAATGAGCCTCAGAGCGCCGTGCGCCGACGGGTGCTGCGGCCCGAAGTTTACCTGGATGTTTTTTATTGTGCGCACTGGGGGCTGTGCTTCCTTCTCGAACGGAGGCATCTTCCATTTCGGATAATATGGGTCTTTGACTGGAGGAAACCACAAGGGTCCTGGTCCCATATACTCATCGACGAACTTCTGGTCAGGATACCATACTGGTCCGACGCAGCCGCGGCTTTCGAATCAATGAAAAGTTACAGATTTTCGATTACGAGGTTATCAACGTGGTTGGAAATAGAGTTTCCTTTTACTTACGACACGCAGCTCATAGAGTTCCAAGAAAACACTTTTTTAAATAGGCGAGGATTCGCTGAACATTTTTTTAACAATTCGGCAGTCATAGTTTACAGTGAACAATTAAAAAACAGGATACTATACTTGCAGAAGCATATTACGACTTGAGCGAGATAATAAAACCTAAGTTAACCTTTAAACCTTCCGCGCAACTATTGATTGAATTAAAAGTCTTCTTTTGTTTAATTTACGCGCCCGTTTATATGCATTCCAACAATAAATAACAAATACAATATGCTGCATTGCGCTCAACACTGCGTCTCTTCGAGATTAAATTATCAATTTTTGCGAAGTGACGATACAATCGTTTCTCAAAAGAGCCATTCCAACGTCGCAGCCTTTTGTCTTATTAATAAATAAGACAGGCCGGAGCGCCGTCATTTGTAATCGTCATTTACGACGCCTCTATCTACATCGCCGGCTGATTCTCTCGCGTCAAAGATTTGCGATTCCGCGTGTCTAAATCACATCACCCGTCAAATTAGTGTAAGAGCGTTAACCCGATGGCATTGGTCGATAGGGGCGATGTTGCAAATTATTGCCGGCCGGCACGCGAATTTCACCGCTGAAATCGAACATTTTCCTCGAGCAAGAACATATTTTATTATAACTTTAGATAAGCTCGGTATTTAATACCACGCAATAATTTGATAACGTTGTGTAAAAGTACTTTTTATGTCGCAGGCATAATCTTGCAAAAGCCTGAATTATATATTCTACAGATTTCTTCAGTAAAATATTTAATTTCCATGTCAATATACAAATAAACAAGGATTAAAAATTAATTGGTTTAAATTTCAGTTTTTTAAATACATCAAAGCAATTAGTATCGGTGCAGTATTTATATAAATGTTGAAAAAGTCAATCACTTTTTGCACCAACCGGCAATTATCGCTTAATTAGACGCGCGAGATTCTCACCTCTCTTAAATGCTCGATAAACCGATTACTCTTTACCCTTGCAAGTTTAAAAAACAAAATAACAGGTTATTTACTCTCACCCTTTCTTCAGCGCACGTCGCGGAAACCGATCGCACCAAAGTAATGGAATTTCGCGGGGATGTTCCGCTCTCTTTTCAGCGAGAATTAACTTTCTCGCTCCCCGTTTCTCTGGTATATACCTCGGGCCGTTATCTTTTTCCTTCATATCCACATTTTTCTTTACCGCTCGCGATTCGCGCCGATCGTTCGAGGAAGATTGAGAGGCGAGCACGGAACGGAAAAGAGTATAGTGCTGCGGGAAGGAAAATAAAACAGGGATGAACCGAGGGACAAGGAAACGGCGTAGAACGTGGAAAGGGCGAGAGGAGAGGAGAGGGGAGGGGAGGAGAGGGAAAATCGACTTGGGATTCGCGGCTATTGGAGAAATTCCGACACGATCGAAAGTCGACGGGGTGTGCGTCTGTGTGCGCGGCCGCGAGTAGACCGCCAGTCGTCGCTCTCTCGTCTTTCTCTCCTCTCTTTCTCTCGATATCGAATGACATTCCACCGGGTCGATTATATGCATGCGAGGAGCCGTCGAGACGAGGGGAGACGGGCGAAGGCAGCTCGGAGATGCAAATAAAAACAGCGGAGACGACAATGGAAAGTGCGGACGATGCGACACAGTAAATAGAAGAGTTATGGCCGTGTGCTAATTGATAAGAACTCACTTTGACTGGTCTTCGTGCGGAGGAAATAAATATTTTGTACTTTTCTAATAAAATGTGCCTTGCGGAGCATGTGGAAGAATTGTGAATCAGCGTATGAAAGATTAAGGACGAATGAAAATGATTAAATTAAAAATTAAAAAAAAATAACGTGAACTCATTTTAATCTAAAACAAATTCAAAGCTGGGATTCACTTTTTCATTATTGACTGTGTCTATAAAAATTGAATCATACGAGCGATAAATTACATTCTTTGTTCTTTAAACTTTTATATTCACCGCGTAATCCAATTAAAGGCCGCGTCAGCGTTCGTGCGTAAAATAATTAAGTGGCCTGCAATTAAGTTGCATTTTTTAAATTGAGATGTTTAGGTGTTTGCCTCTTTTTTTTTTACATTTGAACGTGTAATAAGAGTCGTGTTCTGATAAACAGAGAACGATAGAAGACAATGTCGTGCGAGGGTGGGCGCATAACCATCCAAGCTCTCAGTAATTAACGAAGTTATAGCGTTACGCTAATGTAATAATGCACCGCTAATTGCGGTTCTGCGTCCTAACGAAGCAGCTAAATTGCAAAGCGGAGCATAAATTGAAGAATTTCGTATTTTTGTTTCAGATTCTGTCGTAATCAAGGATTTCAATTCGACGCAGAAAAAGTCACGGTTAACCGTACAAGGATTTTTTTATGGTTCTGGAGGATTTTGGTAAGTTTCCAATTCTGCCTATTATTCATTCAAAACTTTCTCATTCGCTGCCTTCATTTGGCAGTCATAACGACACTTCAACTTATAATTATCTTGAATAAACATGTTTATTCTGCAATAAAAATGGATACTCTCTTCTTGTATTTATAATTTACTTATATGTGCAGATACATGACACACTAAAATATTAATTTTCAGCCCTGGAAATACAAATTAACCAGAGAATATAAATTTTATGATGCGAGTCTAAAACAAGAATTAGAAAGTGCGATGTTCAAGATTTCACGTCCATTATTCATTTTCAGATTTACAACCAAGTGTAATAAATGCTTACTAAAGCTGTTTGTTTATAAACATCATTACTTATTGCAATTCCAGAAAACGATTGCAATAGTTGATTAAGGCTCTTACACTCTCGGTTCAGTTGCCTGGATGTATGAAGGCGCTATTTTTAACCAAGGATTTTGAGCGATTTACTGCGCACATAGCCAAAGAGATCATATCGTGACGAAAAGCAGCCGCAATGAAAAAGGAAGGTCGGAAACTGTCGAGTTTCAATGGCCGTATTTGCAGAAATACGTTAACAAACGTTCCTTGATTTTTCAATACGTGTGCCGGCACAAAAGCGATGCGTGTCGCGCGATATGGGTTTTGTATGGATACAAATGAGAGGCTCCACTCGCGGCGTCATGACTATAGTCGGCAGGAGGCTTTCGTAAGAATCTACGATCGCAACCGCGACTATAATATAAGGCGAGAAGGAGAGGACAGGCACGACTCTCTCGACGCTGTCATCGGCTCCGTTCCGTTTACAAGCGCGGCTCTCCGTGTTACGCGGCCAGCTCTTTCCCGAGCTGCACGTAAGGACGGTAGTAGTCGCTGTGGTTAACCGAGGAGACCGCGCTAATCTCATTTCCGTCCAGGATTTTCACCTGGAACAATATTTTCTCCGTCTGTTTGTCTGACCCGATTTTTTGCAATACTTTTTTCCGAACGATCCTTTCGTGATATTCTTGTTTCAAGATATTTAATACTTTTTTTTTTGTTTTTTTTCAAACTCGCAGTTTTTCGTTCTTGTTGTTTTTGTTTCTGCAGTTTCATGTACTTCCGTAATATTCATTTTCTTTTATTTAAACTTGTGAATAATTATACTAGTTTACCTGAATAAACAATGCACTAATGATCATGCGCCATTGTACTTGTTGAGTTTCTAACAATATCTGCGTTTGCATTATAAGAATCATAAGCAAAAACGTGTTTTTACAGGAACTTAGCCATCGGTAACTTGCCTTGTGAAATGTTTGCATTTCTAGAAGTGGATAATAACCAGTTCGTGCGTTGCACTGCGTTATAATGAAAACCGATTGGTTATCTGCAACTATTTTCTGCACTTATGCAACACTTCCGCTGCGTACTTGTTGGTATAAGTGTATCACAGGTTTTCAGCAGTTTATTATCGCATTTCCCGTCATTTGCAGCTTAAAAGAACAAAAAAAAACTAGCTCGTAAAGAACATTTTCGTTTAAAACCCAGCGCGCGGAATGATTTAAAAGTCATGAGAGCAATTGAGAGTCGTACGCGCGACGAAGTCGATTAGGCAGCTGCGGCGCGGGAACAATGATGAGGCATTCGGTCAAATGAAACGGCGTTCGCAGACGTCGGTGTTGGGAAGGGAAAGAGGAAGAGAGAGAGAGAGAGAGAGAGAGAGAGAGAGAGAGAGCGAGAGCGAGTGATTAACGGGGGGCGGTAGATTCGAACTAGTATTAGGGACAACTTCATGCCCATGTCTTCGTCCCACGATAATCTCAGTCTCATTATCGGTTTGAATTGGCGCTGTCAGGACAATTTCGTTCGCCAGTTTCTTCGTACATAAAGTTCCTGGCCTCGACTTTTGGCCGGCGGCCAGCCATGCAAATCGCGAATTGGCCCACTTGTGATCTTTACACGCGAGCTCTTGTTCTCTCTTTCGTTTTTTTTGCCTCCTCTCCCGCGGCCAGCGACTAACAAATTCAATTCGATCTCTTATCGTGCAAGCTGATATTATAATGGGGTAATGCTTCAACATCTAAATTCAATCGCTTCGACCTTTTCTGACTCGTAAATTTTTGTAAGCTCCAAAAAATATATTTTTTTACTTCTACATTCGGAAGTCATAACGTCAAAAGAAAGTCTTGAAACCGGCTGCGGTATATTTGTGAAGTTGCTAATTTCTCAATCAGTTGCAGATCTGATACTTTAATTAAACTTTTTAAAGAAATCTTGTTATTAAACTGCTTCATTATTCCGCGACGGGGTTGCTGCACTCTTAAATCAGCAGAATAATAAGCAATCGAACTCGTCGGAAGGCATTGCAAAAGTTCATTATTATTCCTTATCGTGACGCTGATTAATCTTTAACCTGGTTCAAAGTGTAAGTTAAATTATTCTATAGAGAACAATAACCTCTTCTCGTTTGTGCTTTAAATACAAAATGCAAATTTCAAATATGTAAAATGTTTTCACTGCTTTATTATGTAAGCTTTATAGGTTCAATCTCAAATTGTAAATCAAAATTTATTAAACCTAATTAGATATAATATGTTTTTGACATCTGTACATCCTCTTTCGTATCAGTGTCATTTATTTATAATTTTAATTTAACGAATGTTGTATCTACGTACCTCAACGATATTCAAGGGATGAAATTTTTACAAGACAATATAATAGTACAAGTACGTATATAGAAAGGCAAATAGTGAAAATAAAATAGAAGCTTATTAGAGCTCTGATCCCGTCGCCTCTGCAGTCAATGCTATAAGCTCCCTTTACAACACGCCAGTCGCATAATCCATGGCATTATCTCGTCTCTCTCTCTCTCTCTCTCTCTCTTTCAACTCTGACCTATACCTATATAGATTTATACCTGCAGCACACTGCGGATGTAACCCAGTGTAGAGCTCGTCCCGTTCCCATACGTAGTAGTTGGGCCGAGAGCTCGAGGAGCTTTATCATTGTCGTAAACAAGCCCCATTGTTACTTTTTGAACAACTCCGCGGCGGCAGTAGATTTCAGCGGCAATTTCGTCGCTTAACCAGCTTTTAATCTTGTAAAAAGCGAGACACGAAAGTTTTCAGGGATATATACTACATCCGCGGCGGCAATAGAATCTAGATAATGCTCCGGGGGGAGAGAGAGCGCGAGAGATCGGCTCAGGCTGCTCAGCCGCCCCATGGGTCAGCAGGTCGCCGCTGTCGTCTCAGCCCGAGAGAGGTTATCGCTCCCTTTTGTCGGCGGCTCGCCTCTCTTAAACTGACCGTCCGATGCACTTATAGATCGAGTCGCCCGATAAGGCAAAACTCGTAACTTTCGGTTTTGATACACGACGTCGCCGGCGATACTTCGCTCGAGATTCTGAGCTTTGATCTCTCGCGCGAGCGCGACTCGCTCGCTTTCGTGATTACACTTGGGAAAAGCCGGCGGTGTCTTTTTTCGCGCGGTTTTCAGAGACCCTTTTTCAGCAGAAGGCTGCCCGCGCAAAGCCTCTTTCATCACGAAATTTAAGAGAATATTGATAACTTTATTACGCTCCACTTTGGGAGCACGGTTTTACGCTGCTCGCATGTATAATTTTATTAATTGCCTCATCTGAAAAATGCCTGTTATTATTTAATATTAATTGATGTGCATCTGACACTTTTAATATATCTTAATTACTCCGGTTTCCAAAGATTATAAAACCGTTTAATTTACAAATGACCAGCCAAAAAAGTGTATTTCAGTTATTCTTCGATAAAATTAAGGAATTGAGAAAAGCTTCGTCTCAATGGATGAATAGAGAGCCTTTCCAATTACACAGGGCAGAGCAGAAGTGGTCCTTGGTAAAATCTCGAAATCATCCTCGGCTGCAGCAGCAGCGCAGTATCGAGCCTTTAAGCGCTAAGCCTCGGCACGGCTGCGGCTAACTTCGCCAGAGCGACATTAAACCCGTTTCATCCAGCGTCACTTCGTTACGGCGCATAATATCCTGCTGCTCCTCCGCTCCGCTCCTCTGTCCCTCTCTTTCAGCCCAGCTTCAAAAGGTGAGAAACCGAATAAGAGGATTACATTGTAGTACAAAAAGTATTCAATTAAAGCGCCGCAGAGCTCCAGGCGTTGACAGCATTAACGCGACTTTTTCCTCATTTGTAGTCCATAAGTTACTGACTTGTGCTACGTCAGTTGGTATCGTAATTCTCGGATCGTTCGCTTTTTATTAACGATGACGAATGCATTTGTGAGGAACAACTCGTGGAATGGTATTCCAGATAAGTTTACCTGAAAATTTTTTTACGGAAATATCGCTCGTAAATCAGGCGGCGAATATAAAATTAGCTCGTCGCCGTTAATATTTTATTAGGCATAAAAGAGTCGAGCGCGAAAACGCCAATCAATTATTGTAATCGTCCCCTTGGAAGATTCGGAGCCGTCGTCCGCCTGCGAGAGTTGGCGCGTAAAAGGCGAATCGCGAAGAAGAAATTTCGCAGCTCGATCGTAAATGGCGATTCGAACACCTTGAAATTACACTTTTTACCGCGCGTCCCAAGCTATTATCGTCAAGCGCTCCCTCTCTTCCGCGCAGACTCTCTCTCTCTCTCGAAGCGGAGGAAGAAGCTGCGCGCCGTCTCCGGTTTCCCCCATAAAAAGCCCCGTGGCCGCACGGGAGAGAGGAGGCAGGGAAGCCATTGTGCGCCGCGTAGGTGGAACAAGAGGTTATTTATCGATGGGCGGCGGCCTAGCCTAGGAACCCGTTCGCGACGGATTTCGGCGGCCCGGGTGGTCCAAAGCAGCTGTATTATTCACGATCCTCCCTGCACAAAAGCAGGCCGTTCCACTTTTGCTCGGCAGTTGTCCGAAAGACGACGATCGATTAGTAAAACATAAGTCTCCCCGAGATACGGATGCAGAGGGGGGCTTTACGCTCGATGTACTCCTTTTTCGACTCACATATTTTTACATAATCGGCCAAAGTCGATGCTTCTGACTGCATTAGGCTCGGCTTTGGGCCTCCTTCTGCCTGTGTCTTCGGGATTATGAGTTTCGTTCTTTTGCGGCTTTGTGTAAACGTCGTTGAAAATTATATTAGGATGAACGAATGAAATGAAAACATTTTTCTTCCCTTCGTTGTAAATGCACTTCTTTGAGGGTGTTCAATTTTATTTGTTAAACCTTTCTTAAACAATACATTCGCATATTACATTTGACACATTACCCACAATCTGAGCATTCGGAAATCCTGCCCCCGAATGGCGTGACTCACATAATGCAGGAGATTAAAAAAATGTTTCTGCAAATTGCAGGTGAAAATTAAAGTTTCCTCCGAGGTTTCAAAAGCAACTCTATACTTCCTTGGCAAATTTCGAAGAATTAACTTAAATTACCCAATAAAAAAGCCACAAAGAAAGCCGCATTCAGCGCTGCGTACCTCGCGGCACGCGCGCAAAAACATCTCGAAAACAAGCCTTAACCCGGCGATTACCGGACATTACAACATCATGATTCTCAAAAAAATTATGAAGCCATACAATAGCTAAAGTTGCCCCGTAATCGCAAAAGCGGCATCAGTCCCTGCGCTTGATTAACATTTCGGTTTGGCGCCGCGGCATCTCGATAAGCCCCTCGGCGCGCATTATGCATTAAACGTATATATAGAAAAGGCTTTTCGCGATGTCGCGGGGTCAAGCGAGAAAGAGAGAGCGGCGTCTCTCTCTCGGAGCGTGCGATACGGCGCGAGCGCGCGAGAGCCAGGCTTGCATCGAGCTCTGCCCATTTCGCCAAATATGGTCGCGAATGCGCCACGGAGCGGCGAATGCCGAATGCAATAAAGACGCGGAGGGAGGCTGGAGGAGAGAGAGAGAGAGCAGAGAATGCGAGCCTCCGAGCTACTGGAAGCCCGAGCCGCGACTCCACCGGAGAGCTTCGACGCTAAAATCGTCAAGGGCTCTTTTTATGGGCCCATCAGGAGGTTATTTGCACTATACCGGGGAGATCTATTAAAATGGAAAATCGATAAGCCTCTGCCTTGAAAATGAGTGGAAAATGGATATTCTTTTTCATCCTCCTGCGGTTACATAAATTTTTTATTTCCCTCGAATCCCTTTCGAAATATTGATTTTGCGCGTTTCTCTACTGGCTGCATTCGAACCCGGATTTTCTTTTTCTGAAAACATTTCGTTCGAAAATTTATTGAAAAAAACTAACGACATTTTAGTTTTATAAAAATTTATACAAGCGGAAAAAATCATTTTTTCGAATTTAGAATTTAAGTTTATTACTAGTTAAATAAATATAAATTTGCACTGCAAAAGCTACTGCCAAATAAACATTTTCGGGTAGAATGTACCGATGGAATGTGTAATTAAAATCCACATTTTCACAGATATTTTTTATTTATCCGGGCGTTTGTGTGTGGTAAAGAATTTAAGAGGGGTTCAATTTCATAGCGGAAAATTCCTTTGATCGTCGCGTCATTCACGTGCAATAGTCCCGCAATAACCTTTCTTCACATGTCCATCTAAAAAATATGTTTTTTTATTTTTTTACTTTATCAAAAAAAAGTAGTCCACCAAAAATGTCCTTGTAAAAAGACATAAATTCAATAAATGCATCAAGTCATCATTAAAGAAAACAATACTCGTAACCCAAATCGATAATGTGGCTATAGAAATGACGAAACGTATGCATAATTTATCGAACGACACCGGAATTTCCAAAGGCGGAGAGCGGAGCTCGTCCGGAAAGTCGTGGAAGTCGGCACAAGAGGGCGGATGTTAATTATAATTATCGTGCCAAGGTTCCGTTCTCCTCTCCGTCACTCAGCATTTCTCTCTTCCGCCTCGCGGGAATGAATTCGGCGAGGAGGCAGCGGCGGCGGCGGCGGCGGCACTGCAGAACATCGGCTCCCGTTTGCGTGAGCTGCCCGTTCCGCGTGCCCGTAATGACGGCGCTCGCGCGCCCTCGAACGATACGGATCTTCGGCTGTTTCCACACTGCTCGCAAAACGCGGGGAGGCAGGAGGGAAAGATGGCAGGACCGCGCGACTCGTTAAGTTTGCGCCAAGCGTAATTAGCAGCCGACGCCTTTATCTTTCGCCTTCGAAACGTTTCGCTGGAAACAATCGGAGCACGCGGCTGTGCTATAATCATCGCTTCGTTGAATACTTCCATATAACCGCAGACCTCATTGGTTACAGCTGCGTGTATTGTCTCTTTTATTGCAGTGAGTATTCTTCAGATGAAGTACTGCTCTTGGATTCCGTCGCAGAGTTATATAATTCACAGATCGCACTTTAAGTAAAATCTAAATTCTATACATATGCTCTAACGAAGTTATAAAATTTGATTCATTTTTAGGATTAACCTACTGCATGTGTATATTTAAAAAGTGAAATTTATATTTTGAGGTTTAATATAAGTAACCGTTAACTTTTAGAAAATTAAGATGTTAAATTTAACAGATGAAGTCATAAAATAACGAAATAAATGTCATCCAGCCAAGGAGCATTTGAATATTCTAATTTCTTTAAAAATTATAACCTCAAGTTTTTCTCAAGCTTTTTTTTAAATATAAGTAGGTTATTTATTAGAAAAGGTACTTTTTCATATTAATGCAACCGGCTTAAGGATGTTTAATTATGATTAGCGTTATCGATATTATGCTCTTATCCCGTACTTCGGATCTATAAGCAGGTTGTACTTTGGGATGAAAAAGCGATAAACCTCAATATACGAAATTCATCCATCTATTGTCGCAATACTTAATCCTCTCATCAAACAGCTTTCTCTCAAAGCTCCCGCATAAAATCTTGCCTGACTTTCCCCCCATCGGGCTGGAGCCCGAAAATCCTAGACTTTATTAAAGCGCAGGTATCTAAAACGAAGCCTTAAACCTTTTACTCGACGAAAAAAAAAAAAAAAACTCGATAAAGAACTCGCTAGTCGCGTGCAACAGCTGCATTATGCAGCAGGAATCGAAATTAATGAGAACTGCGGCTGGAGGATCTTTGCTCGGTGTTTGCCTGCAAGGCTCATCCGCGCACTGCGCCCGATACGTGTATACGCAGTCAACAGTGCGCGGCTTCGCGAATCCGGTGCGCAAGTATATATATGTTATGCGTGCACGCGGAGCTGGAAACCTGCGTAATCCGCTCGTATAATCGGCGCACGCGCCGCTCTGGCGCCACTCGCTTTTGCAACCTCCACAGCGGCTGCTCGGCTTTAAGGAGAATTTTTTTTCAATTGCTTTATTAAAGAATATTTTCAAATTACAACCGACTGCTAATAAGATTACCGTCTCTGGGGTTTATACTTAAAGCTCCCGTTCCAGCTGGAAAAGTGAGATAGCCATCGCACAGTTTTGCGTTTACATGCATGTAGCTGTGTTTTGGATTTTCTTAAAAATTTATTTAAGAGACTTTATCTCGTACCAAACTGAATTTTAAAAACATAAATATGGTTTACGTATTATAAGTATTTTTTTCTGGCTTGTAATTATGAAAATATTTTCATCGGACTTGTAAATGAATTTTTTTGTTTTTGTACTTCAGGTACTTAATTTCATTATTTTCTTGTGCAAATAATGTCGGCTTGATTTACAACTCAATCAGTACTCATCAATCATCCATCAAGTTTTTATAATATTAAAATGGAAATTTTAATTGCTGTCAAACTTTGCTTCTTTCATTGATTTTTTCAAATTAAAAAAATTGAAATACTGACAGACGACATGTGTCCATAGATTTCTTTTTTAATACCTTGACAGCTGCAACTAATAATGTTTGATAATTGAGCATGATGAAAGTAGGTAAAAATAAATGAAAGAACGAAGGCATTTTCGTGTGTACAAAGAGGGGAAAATGGAGGAGAATCGAAGTTTACAGTAACTTTGCTTAATACATTGTGCTGACGTAAAACCTTCACGCGGTCAAAGTGTAAATTTTGGTTTGTATGCATGCGATAGGCAAGGGCCATGCCAGCTTTACTTAGTCTGAGTACACGCGGGGATGCTTGCGAACTTATTATCAGGGCCGGCTTTTGTCAGGTTAGAGCCCTAGGCAAAAAACTTGCTTGCGCCCCTTGTAAGGCCGGTAATTTCAAAAAATTCTTTAATCATAAAATATCGAAACAAATTTTTTTTTTTTTATTGAAGTAAATTCATTATGAGGGAAAAAAATAAGTTGAATCATTTGAAAATAATTTTAAGTAAATTATTATACATCTATTATAAAAAGTAATTTAGGTTATTACATTACATAATATTGAGATCTAATTTAACAAATAAATTATTTAAAAAAATTAACTTTTCTGGCTTTTATGCTTGCAAAAGTTTTAATTATCTTCTTAAAATCTAAATTTCTTGCTATATCATTTTCAATTGATAATAAAGCTAAAGAATTTAATCTTTCTTCACTTATTGTAGATGATAAATATGTTTTAATTAGTTTCAGTTTAGAAAAACTTCTTTCACCAGTAGCTACTGTAATAGGTTTTGTTAATAAAATCCTATAGGTAATCCAAACAGTAGGATATAAGTCCAATATATTATTTTCACTTATGCATTTTAAAACGTCTATTGGAGAGATCTCTTCAATATGATCAATAAAACCTTGGAGGCTGATTAATTCATTGCATAAATCTTCCCCGTTAATATCAGATTGGGAGTTAAATGTTAAACTTTCTTCAAGATTTTTGCATTTTTTTAATAATTCTTCCTTATCTGGTAATTTTTTAATATTATACAGAAAATTCCAAAACTTTGTGTGCTCATAAAACTGTGTAAATCGCTCTTCAGTTGATACAATAAGCGTATCAAGTAACGGATTGAAAAATTCTATTTCAAATTGGTTTTGCGGCGTTTTAGGTCTTAAGTCATCTTGACTTTCATAATCAAATTGACGTTTAACACGCCTTACTCTGCTTTTACTTTTAAAAGCAGGTTCAACATTTAATTCAGAGGCTAATTTTTTGGCATCTACAAATTGAGTGCGTGCATTTTTATTCAAGCTTGCGCGAAATCGACCTTTGTGCATGGAGTTTCAAAAATTCGGTGTTTTAGGACTTTAAATATTCCAATAACAAAATTTTTATTTAAATTTTGCTTGCTGTTCATTAAAATCTAAAATGGAGATATAAAAATAAAATAATGATACGAAAATAAATAATTAATTAAATATAGAATAGTTTGAGATAGTTGAAATCGATTTTTTTTAATGAATCTGGGAGATAATATTGGAACGATAAATTACTAGTTAAGAGGAAGCTAAGTACCAATGAATTGGCAGCGGATAATCTATTGATTTAGGAATAAATAATATATCAACTAATAAGAATTTCTAAACAATTTTTTAGGAAATGAATATAACGGTATTATCGTTTCAACACGCATTGAAAATATATCTTCATTAATCTTTAGAGTGCCGCTATGGTAACTTTTGTGCTTTGGCTTTGCATAAAACTTCAAGCAAATATTTAAAATTTGTAATTTTTTAAATTAACTGTTCTATTTCTTGCCAATATGGTAACTTTTGTGCATTCATACAAACCTGTAAACTCCGCGCATCCGGTTCGAAATAAATATGCGTTCCTTAATTGTTCGTAAAAAAATACCATAATTTAGTAGCCTAAAGATTAAAATACAAACATTATTAAAGTTAAATCCTTTGCTTCCCAATTCTTTCGCTCATAACAAAAGTAAAGTACAAATAAAATCAGTGAATAATATAGTTATTCAATAGTTATAAATCAATCGTGATAAATTATGTCAATGCAGAATCAAAAATTAAAAAGAACTCTCATGTAGAAATAAATCAAATAAAAATCGAAGAAAAAATGGATTATTATTTCACATGAGATTAAAGAGTAATTGTACGATATGTCGAAAATGGAACCAAATAACGAATAAATAACGAGTAAATATAAAAAAATTTCAAGAATCTATTTTAAGTGGTTAAATTTATTTCCGTAAATTTTATACTTGAACAAGGCATAAATATTTTTAAAAAAGTTAAAAATACATCAGTTTTGTTATTTTAATAAGACTTCCGTGTATTCTTATCGATTTTCCTTAACGTGTACTTTAGATACAACGTTAACATGAAATCTTATTTTTTCATCTCCTTTTACTTCAATGCAGCGATGCCTATAATAGCGAAGATGAAGCGACATCCGCAGGGATGCTTACACATCACAAGTCGTGGTTTATCTCCCTGCTCTGTCAATAATGGGTTTACTGCTACGCGTGTGATGGGTTCTATGATCCTCCTATCATCTGCCCTATATCTGTTATTTTAGCTACGCAATACATAGACGTTTATGAAACTGATGTTGTTCCTACAGTTTTGTGCTTGTGACAATACTGTTTACTTTTATTACATAAAATAACGTTTGCGAAATTGTGTAGTTGTACAAATTATTCAGTTTTTTTTTAAAAGCACGTTTTTAAAGAACTTAATATTATCTGCAGATAATCATAAGAAAATTTAAACGTTAGAAAAATCAATAATACACGACATGTAATGTTTGCTTAGAAAGCCAAAGTTAATCAAGTGTCGCGACGTGATGTGTGACAACAATCAATTCTAGGATTTAATCTCAAATAAGCTTCAAAGTCCGACGATGATAGCTATTGAGGATGAGTTAAACAGTAATTTGAGCTACTTAATATTATAATCGTCACGACCACTCGAAAAGAAGCATCCTCGCATTATCATCGCTAGATTATTTCCGACCGCGTGCCGGGGCTCTTTTACGAAAATTAAAAAAAACCGATAAGGATTTCTTAACTTTATTCTTGCTTCGAATTGTACTGCGTATATACCTTTTTTCAGTTCCTCCTTGTACGATATGTCCGTATCTTAACGAACACGACCAATTAAGCATTTTATTAGTCGCGTAATTTAGCGGTAAGCGACTTTCAGCTTACTTTTCGGTTTTCGTATTTGGGTTTTTAGTTTTTATAGTGTCAGTTTCTATAGTGCTTTTTCCCAGATCTGATTATTTTTATGAAAAAATACGTTAGTTACCAAAATCGCTAATTTATTAGGTGTAATAAAACTTACCGAAAATAAACTTAATTAAATCGGAAGAAATGTAACTCGTATCAAGTACAAATTTTGATGTGAATTTAATTGTTTACATAATTAAAGAGAAGTGTTTGGGATTGTAAAATGAAACAATTTCAGGCTGTCCCGAATACTAAAATTAGTTGGCGCAATCAGGAATTTGTAGAGTGCAAATAAGGAGTTCAAATAGTTCTAAAGTATATAACATCTATCACACTATAAACGCTCAAAACTAATTCCAATTTAAAACGCAAATCTCCATTAATCGGTTTAATCCGTAAAGCTTGGCGGTGCTCAGGTTCGTAATATGAAAACTGTTGTGATCATCGTTAATTCCTCTTTTTAATTTAGGTTTACGAGGCGCTCGTAAAATAACCGAACAACTATCGTAATGAGAAGTCGCTCTGCGTTAATTTTATGCCATCGTATAATTGCTTTTTTAACTATGTAGCCGTGACGTAAAGCGATCAGCGATACCTTTTTCATTTTATCGCTTTTTTATTTGGTATTCTTTTTGTAATAATTACAAATTTCAGCAAAACATATAAATTGACTGATACTTGTACGGAAATTTGGTTTATCTAATAATAAATGAGCATTTTAGCACGCAAAACATTCGAATTAAAACATATATTAATTTTTGCACGTTTGCGTATATTTTGTGTTCTGTTATACTCTCCGTCAATATTGATGGAATTCTCAAAACATTATTATTACATTTATGGATTTTATACAAGAAGCAAGCAAAAGAAATATGAATTTTAGCAAAGTAAACCAATTGCTAAAATTTTCCAAATTGCTTTAAATAAAATATGAATTTTATAAAGATTATTAATTTGGTTAAATATATTATTATATAATCTTAATATATAAAATCGTAGCCTTTTAAACTTAGGTACATTGTAATAAAAATATACATAGAGGCCAGTATATAATGGTTGTACATTTACGATTCAGTCACAACAGCAACGAAACTCGAATAACAAATCATTAACGCGAGTACACACTTAAACAGTGAAACTGCACGTACAAATAAATAATTCTTTCCCTCTGGCAAAATGCTACAGAGCGAATTAATTTTGATCGCCAATTCGAAATTGTCCTCGTCAACAGTAAGCTCGATTGTTCACAAGAAAATAAAGCTCGCCGATGAGGCGGCCGTAAAATCTTTATAGAGCTCGTCGCTGCTTCCCGCGAGTCTCCCTCACCTGCATAATGCTTGCCCTCGTGCAGCTTTCGCGACTCCGAAGCGCTGCGCGCAAAATTGCCGCGGTATGCAGCACGACCAACTCGACCTTGTCCACTCGTAAAAACTTTATTAATGCCGCTAAATAAGCCGCTGTCCGGCCGCGTTTGCCTATCAAGCGCGAAAACGCAGCTACCATTTTACGCGAGC
The DNA here is from genome assembly GCA_900474385.1 of Ormyrus pomaceus. Classification (NCBI taxonomy): domain Eukaryota; kingdom Metazoa; phylum Arthropoda; class Insecta; order Hymenoptera; family Ormyridae; genus Ormyrus; species Ormyrus pomaceus. The sequence goes on from UCOM01001265.1 coordinate 44,720, forward strand.
TGCCGTTTTACGAGGGAATTTTAAGATAGGAATGTTTACATTGAACGCATCGATAAAAGTTCAAGGAATAATCGTAAGCAGGATGTATCAATTACTTGATGGTAAAATATTTATGTTTGTTAATATTATTTCAAAAAGTTTACCGTCGATTGTGATTTTGCAGCATTTCATGTATTACGGATATAGTGATTTATTCGCACTTTTAAAGCAAATATTAATTATTAATGTAAAAATTAATATTATTATTTTTTATATTTTAATAATATATTCTACGTATAAAATCAGAGACTTTTTTTAAATATACAGAAAATTGTAATTATTTGATTTATAACTTACCGTTTATAGTTTGTATACACGGATAGAATTTTTCAATAAAGATTACGAGTACGGCACCCGTAAACGTGGGACGGTTGACCGGGGTGTAAGAA